>JANTCA010078269.1:22809-36203 GCA_024741275.1 Chironex yamaguchii
AGATGTATAACTAGCTCTACTGATTACTGTTAAGATAAAAATAGGTTATTTTCACTTGATATTCATGCGTTTAGCTTGACATAGCACACTTTAATGAATGGTGCTACCACTACGTTAGATTTGGTTCAGTATAAAACCATGTTTACTTTGCGTTAATATTTGGTAGTGAAGCTTGGACGATACCATCTGAAAGCACTTGGGGAGCTATGAAAGTGGTAGGATATAAATATATCTTACGGAGGTCGTGTAAATCATAAAAAGATGAATCCCAAAATATCAATCCCAAATCACCTCTCTCTGCTTAAATAGTCCTGTTACTTATGCAGTTTGTTTCTCTAAAACAATACTTTTTGATTTTATTCCATCAATAGAGCAGGAAGTATACTCCTGGACTTGGTAGTTTCTGGTAATTCAATTGGGAGTATAGAGGAAACAAAGGCTAAGATCGAGGGTATTTTGTCATCAGCAGGCTACAAACTGGCGAGATCGGATGGTCTGTCAATGGCAGTGAAGCCAAGATCTATTCAGCTAAAAGGTAAGTTGTTACTGTTACTGTTATTGTTAATGTATGTAAATGATTAATTTTGATAATATATCAGTTGTACTGCGATTTAACATCACGGACATGAGCTTTTCATTGAACAATTAGTATTTGAGAGCAAATATGGTCGAATTATATTTTTGCTGAAATCATTCCTATATACTACCTACCAATGCTTTACTTTATAAAATACAGTATTCGCAATGATAACAGAATTTGTACAACAGTTATAGTTGTTTGATATCGTTTTCTTTTCCCTTATTGGAGACTTGTCTTCAAGTGTTCTAAGGCTAGAAGCATCTCTATTGCCTCTCTTTGGAGGAATCAAAAGTTGCTGTGAGGTGCCTAATAATACCAATTTCAGGTCATTTAAGATGGTTATACTTATTAGGTTTAAATGCTTTATTGACATAAAACTTAAACTAAAGTCAACACCGTTTTGTGTTTCACTCCCTCGATAGTTAGCCATATCCCTGCTAATAACAGACTATTTGATTTCAGTTGATTAGTAAAGAGAATTTAATACCATTTAATTTTCTGATATCCATGCTATTGTTATTATTATCAGAGGGAGGATTTGTCGTATCACTCACAAGCAAGACAAGTTTGCTTTAAAGTCCCTTGAGCACACTGTAGATTATTTTGAACATCACATTCTCTAAACCTTTTTTTCTCAACAGAAAATACTTGATTATAATTTGACTTATAATTTGTAAGATGTGTCATGCTTTGATAATAAAGTAGAAACTGGTTCGTTTTAACAAAATGCATTGAAAAATCCGGGTATTCCTACTCGGAAACCAAGTGCATTGGATAGAAGATAGCAAGGATGGCGGGTACAAGCAACTTGATAGATAACAAGTTAAAATGGTACAGCAGAAGCTGGGATTTCGGGTTCGGAGAGGGTTGAGTTTGATAGTGAATTTACAGATTTTGTAGAGGCCTTTTAATTCTTGTAGTTTAATAAACCCTTCTTTTCTAGGTTTTCATATCATGATTTTGCATTGTTTCTCTTTCTACATGCAGATTATGACGAATGCACCAAGGGAGCTCACGCTTGCTCACGCCATGCCGCGTGCATGAATACTGACAACTTTTATGAATGTAAATGCAAATCAGGCTACAAGGGGAACGGATATTCCTGCACTGTTGAGGAATCTGACTGTAAGTTGTGCTCATAATAATGCAGAGTTTGATTACAACACGGAAAGTTGATCATGTAAATAGATTATGAAGTTTTCTGAAGCCGTTAGTATTTCAGAACTTGTTTGTTGATCTTGTGCATAATCTGCCGCAATTAAAAGCATAGCAAGAAAAGGTTGTCTTATCAAACCTATAAGTAATAGTGTCCCTCTAATGAAAACCACTTCTCGGAAATTTTCTCTCATGCCTTGGTTTTAGCCACTGTTTGAATTCTGCGGCTATCGTCTAGAGAAAAGTTCAATTTTGAAGTTCTGCAACTGCACACCACTGATGTCCCTGTCATGAAGCAACGAAATTTATAGTTTATTGATGTTAATAATCCTATCACCGACCTACTTCATTTCAACCATGACCAATGTTACCTGTACAAAATCATGGCTATATGGCTGTAATGGCTGTAACTGTCAGAATTTCAAATGGACCAAGCCTTTCTTCCTTGATTACAATTGAACGAATATCGTTATCAAAGGATCATTAGTTTTCTTTGTCTTATCTTTTCTGATAAATAGTATTAACCGCTAATGTGTTTTTTCCTATTAATAAACAGCGGATACAATCTTAATTGTTGTCTGCGTCGTCTCCGGGTTCCTGTTTCTGCTTACAGTGATCGTGCTTTGCGTCTGGTGTTTTAAACGAGACAGTAATCGAGAAAGGTATACATTTTAAGGTTATTGAAACTTGACAATTTTGCCTTTTGAGCTAATTGATGTACATTATGATCATTGTCATTCCGTAGCAAACTTTACTTGTTTGAATTTCAGGCCAGGTACAACCTTTTTCTTGTAGATAATACAATAAGGGTACAAAATAGAGTGCGAATTCATATAGTAAAGTGATGATAAAAATTATGTTAATTTTGCCTTCTGTTGTTAAATACAAACTGCTCACATGATGATTTTTCTGCAGATTCTTATGCTCATGAACCAGACATTTGACATACAAATCAGTTAGGAATGTCACCATAAATTACTGATACTAAGACTGAATAATCATCTTAATTACTTACTGCACAGCTTAATACAAACAAAAAACATTTAATATGCTGCCACAAAATGTATTTGTTATCTAGGATATATCCTTATAACTCTATACTTATACAGATTCTATATGCAAAATGGCAATGGAAGTGGCCACTTTAATGACAATTTTTACGGTGATCAACCAGGAAATCGAAGGAAAGTTACCTTCCCCAAAACAGAAAATGAATCTCGAGGACCAATTTACAACAGAAGGTCAACCACTTCAGGGCAAAGTGGAAACTTCAGATATACGCACTCTGATGGATTAGTGGAAGGTGGTATTAGAAGGCAGTCTTCTAACACAAATTATTACCGTTGAAGTGATTCATGTTTTAAGGACAACACAATTTTGTTTTACATTTTTTGTAATTCCAATTCGTAACTCCTTTATTACTAACAAATAGACAAATGCATTTTGTGATTAAAATATCGATAACACATCCCACAGTGTAGGGCTTGTATTGTCACAGCCTCATTATTTTGTGTAACTTAAGGTTTGCTTTTTTATAGAATTACATTGGTTGTATTTTACAACAGCGAGTCGCATCGACATACCACAAACTAATCTAATTGTTTTGTACGTAAGAATATGAACGATGAGTGGATGTATTTACACAGTATTTCATGGAATAGTAATTAAAATAATAACATGCAATTTGTGGTCCTTTTTAGGAAGAGGACAGATCTTACTTTTAGTTCTCCTTATTGCGATCGTATTATCAAAGCACTAGTGTCTTCACCATGCATATTGACAGACAAAAGAAGTTAACATCGTAGAAAGACCCTTTTATGCTATTTATGTGTTTTAAGTTAAATATTAAGACCATTATCGATCAAAAATAATTTTGATAACGATGTTTTCAACATGTACAGTTTAAATAAGCACAAGTTTCATAAATATAATTGTTTTTGCAACATCTTTTTCCAAATCGCCTCTTATCTGCCTTCACTTATCTTCCATTGCAGTATTTCAAACTATGACGTTTTAAAATTGGACGGTAAACGATTCTCACTCTAATAATTGAGATTTCTCGCGCCAGGACGCATACGACGGGTAGCGGGTGAGGTAATACATATTATGATAAGTTTACATGACGTCTAAGGTTAACAAATTATTGATTTTTAATGTGCATGACTTACGGTGCTTTTGGTTCTATCGATACACTAGTAGAGTGCCATTTTAGGTATTTAGTGACCGAACAGGAACGGTGTGATGGTTTGTGATGGCCTTAAAATATGAGAAGCCAAGACGTTTACTTTAATGATTTGCTTGAGAGTCTTTATGGAATACATAGGAACGTCAACAACTAAAGAAGATGACTTGCAAAAAATACATCTTCAAGTTGCTGCTTATAAGGATTTTGATCCGAATTTAAACTTTAATTCTAAAAACTTGGATTGTATTTTTTATCAAACAATAACAGTATTAATTAGACCAAGAGGTTAAAATAAGACAATTTATTGCAAGGAAGTTCTCTTATCTTAAAAAATTATGCTAAATTGTTGGAACTTTAAGTGAAATTTATTATTAAAATTTACATCCTATTTGCTTTACGGATGATATACAAACAGACCAATGCAAATTTACAATTTTTTCTTAGAACTGAAACAACTTAGTCGTATTCAATAAATGTATCAACCATTAGATCACCAAATCCTCCGCTCGACTTAAGAATGCAAGTACTATATCACCTATCCAAATATTTTGACTTTCTGTTGTCATTGCATAGCACAACGGGAGGGAAATCATTCTTAAGTCCAATATCTTCCAACGAACGCCACAACAACTTTTGGAGTATGTGTTTCCTTAAATGGCTCTCTGGACATTGTACATCCTAACAGAATACCATGAGAACATAAATATTCGCTGTCACCATGGACATTGGGTATTGAACTGTCGAATTTCCAAGTAACTAGATTAACAAGGCACAAGCAGTAAAACTCCTACAAGTGATGCGACTAAGGCCTTGTAGTTCGTAAATTTGCGGATGGATCATTATCTTCTTCAGAAGTAAAGGTACAAATTTGTTTTATTCTATAGTTCTATATTAGCCCCGTGACACTATAATTTTGTGAGCTTGACAAACAACTTAATTATAACTTGTTTGAATGAACGAGAATCATAGACAATTAGGCACTGCTTTATAGTTCAAACAATTGATCGCTACAATAAAACTTCCGTCTCAACAATAATTTGCTTGTGGAAGAAGAAATGTTGGCTATGGATCTCTGCATTGAGGAAAGAATCGTAACTGCAACCATTTTACAATGCTTAAAACATTTTACTGCTGTAGAAACACTATCTGCATTCCTTGCTTGCGTAACCACGTTGCTTGTCCAACAGTGAGGGTTTGGAAAGTTATTCAGCAAATTTCTTATCCGCCAGGAGTTTCTTTTCCATTCTAATGAAAAGTGCGAACTATCTGTTTATGATTATAATAATTGTCTCCTAGCGTTGATAACAAGGCAGTTATTTTAGGAACAAATAACAGCATGACGATTGTCTGTGCCGCATTCAGCGCCTCTATACATAACAAAGCAAATCATTTTAATGTCAATTATCTTAAATTATCTCAATGTCAAAACGACAGAATTTGTGAGTAAAGAAATCACCTCAAGGATTGGACAAGTAGGAGTAGGATTGTTGAAAGTATCAATGGAAATTTGACGAAGGATAATGGACACCACCCCAAAATTCACTACAGTAGGAACAAGAGCAAAATTTATGTCTAAGAGAGTTTAAATCAAATGGAAATGTTTGTTTAGGAAATGCAAGTTAATCCAAGTACTACTACAGCAATAAACGATCAACACTGGAATCGAAAGGAAAGGAACAAAATGAAGAATTAGAAAAGAGATTTCAAAGATAAAGGCAGTGTTATTAGGATATAGCTCAAGAAGAATGGAGCTCTGAGAGATTGACAGCCGTGTGTACTAAAAGTGGCAAGTTTGTCACTACTTACGATCTGAGAATTTTCAAGGACAGGAAATTTGGCATTTAAATAAAACACGATCCTATAAGCAGCAGCTACAGAAGAGGTATCGGCATGATTTCACACTTTGTAGAAACAAAAGCAAGAACGACATTTTTAGTTACGACTGATGGCAAAAATGTCACCATAAACAACACTGCTTCACACAAATCGAAACAATGTTGCAAGATTGTTCATGTAATAGTGTAAAATACATGTTCCCTCTCTAGCTATTTATTCTTTCGTTCTTAATCTAACCGTATATGGTATTTACCAGTCTCGACTGTCTTTGGAAATGAGAATTTGAAATTTAAAAATATTTAAAACTCTTAATATAATATTGTTCAATTGTCTAACTTTTAACTATTCCTTTTTTGCTGCATTGTATCTACGTGCGATGACTACGCTTCACCAGTTGAGTTGCTAACCGTCCTCCTTTTTGTATCTTTTTTCCATTATTAAATTTCTTAATGAGATAGTATCCATTTTAGGGTTGCACAAAGTTGTTGTAATCGTATAGTAGAGATAGCGTTAAAGCATTTTGAGAATTAGGAGACCCTACGGACTTCTCAATCTCACCGACATCTCCGACGTTACTAAGAAAATGCAAGAATGTGCTCAATAACCCAAGTATGAGAATGACGAGCAAATAGATTGTCCTAGAAATTCCACTTTTTATTACACCTTTCATATTCGAAAGATTTTCTCAATGTTTTCCTTGGCATGAAATTAACATTATTTGACAATTTTTTTATAACCTCGATTCTTGCTGGTCTGTTATCAAATTGTGAGATTAAGGTGAACCGCAGAGTAATTGTCTGACACAAACAAGAAGACGAATGTACGTACTACATTAACTTTTAGAAAGAAACTTTTGTGAAAACAACTTTGGACTGAAAGCTTTCGGACAAAGAGTCTTGCATAATACAAAAATGTATGTTAAAACTAGCTATTATTTTGATAGATTGTATATATTTTGATTGTCATAAATTGTTACCAAATTATCACGGGGACTAAATGTTTCGTCATCATTAAGGTGTGTCGCTACAATGGAACTGATTACTAATCGGTGACAGCCATTTTCGCGATGAGAAAATTCGATTGAAAGCTGTTTATTTTCTACAGCTATCTGTTGTGCTGTCCTTTGGCGCGTAAATTTGTTCCTGAACATTCTTGGAAGATTGTTGCTGTAAATTCCAGGCATCCACTGCTGCTGAAAATTCCATTAATACTTTTGAATGGCCCAGGAAGTCAGACAGGACGGTTGTAAAGTATAGAATGCGATTTTCAATAAGGAAGTTCCACGAAGGCTAGGGGCAAGTATCACTTTGTCACAGAACTCAGACTGTATGATGCAGAATATTTTTTCAGTAGAACAAGCTTTGGTACAACGATCAAAGGACTGAAAACCTTACAAAAGAAGGCGTTGATTTTCTCAGGTAACTCAAAACGTTTGTACTCTTAAAGTATAAAGTATTAACAATTGTTTTGATATGATATGAGAGCAATGTTTCTAAGCGATGTTTCTTCTTTCTGCTGCTATTATTGGCTGTGAGTTCGGGTCATGGGTTTCTCATGACACTTTTCCAGAAATCTAATTGGCTTGCTGCTTTTTCCTCCGCGAAAATGTTGAATCCATTCGTACTCACGTTTTCGCTGCTGCAAACAGTTCTCACGAATAATTTCATGTATAACATTAAAGGATGCAAACGTTTGCTCGAAAAAATTCGCCTCTCGCAGAAAAATTCGCCTAGTGGAAAACAGACTATAGAGAAGCAGGTTTGAAGGGAGACGCGGAATTGGATAACTTAAGACCAGACCTTAATTGTACCAGTGGAACTAGGAAATTACCTGGAAAAAAGCTACTTAAAAGTCTGTAAAAGCATTACTGTATTGCGTTGACCATAACCTAACTGGACCTTTTAACTAAGGTCCGCTTCTTAGATGAATAAAGTTAAGCTCGTAAGCCACCTTTTTATAAATTCATGCAAGTTATTGTAAATATAACGAACTGTAGAGTAACTCGCCTTTAAAAGTTAACGCAAATTCTTTTCTTATCCTAATAAAAGTAAACCGGTAATTTAACTAAATACTCTCAAACTAAATGTACACCGTAGGTAACATTCCTACCTACCTCTTGTTTACTTATTTGTAAATTTACATGTTAAGTCATTAATAACCATTGTTGATCATTGCCTACTAGATGTTTTGAAATACACAGAATGTAACCTAAGGAAAAACAACGGTAGAATTGTGGGGAGCAAGTGGGACTTCAAATTCCAAAAGAATTAGTCATTTTACTTACTTTTGGCAGGGTAAAAACATTACACTGCATGTATTATTAACTTATAACCTTCCTGAAACTTTGGGTTCAATGTCGTCATTACATTTAGCAAATCCGTGAATAATGTAAATAATCTTTCTAAATCATTATTTCTGTCTGTCGAATTTAAAGGTTTGCTTGTACATGTGATGATGCTGCAGATTAATTTGCAGACAAAACCGTAACGGCAGTAAACCGCTATTCATTTATGCTTCACTGGGGTCTTCCGCTTTTTCAGAATTATATATTAAACTAAATAATAGAAAATACCCCTTGCAGTTCTTAAATACAAAATCTTACAGGAGCAGAACAAAAGATCACCTATGTATGGAAAGAATACTCAAGTTTTAATTTAGGCGGCGATGAACAAGGGCAAACTCTGATACCGTCTTCGATTTTCTGTTGCAAACCATGGTTTACTCTTGACAGGTATAAGCATTGGTATGAAAATTTCTATCTTCTAATTTCTTTCTATCTAATTTCTATTTTTTACTGTCAATATTAAGGATAAACGCATGGTTAATTTGTGCATATAGTTTAAGAATTATTTTGTGAGATTTCAAAATTAGTCTTACCGTATGGTTCAATTAGTCAATGTTTCATTGATGTTGGATAGTACCAAATATTTGTTAAGAATTCTCTAAGATGTGTAAGAGAAAGGCAGTCTTAAAGCTCTCTCTACGTAGTACAAGCTTCAATAAACTTCACAGCGTAATACTTGGGGAGAAGCAGTCTAAACTGCATAAAAATTAAATTATGGCCTTTCGAGTACAAATCAGTATCCTCTCTAATTAGTTGTGTCTCTCAGCAAGATTGGCGATTAGTTCTTGTCAGGGTATCAATTCTTACACATTTACATATAACATTTTAAGTTTGATTTATGAAGTTCAATGCTAGTAAGAGTACTCTCGATACGTTATAGCTTTCTTTTCTGTTTTTTTTTCCTTTTCATTTCATAAAGCTTAGTTGCCTAGGGTACTATAGTTTTTTTGAAACATTGTCAATTTTGCAGATGTTTATAAGTTTCAGGGCTAATTTTTGTGGATTTAGATTAAGAATAAGATTACTGTTAGGCATATTCTTGGTTGCATTCCTTGTTCTTCGCCTCGGTGAGAATCTTCACAGAATTATTTTTTTCTTTTCCTCTTTAGTCGTAGCGTTGGTGTCTACTCCAAAATGGCATTGATGTTGATTGGCTCGTCTTTAAGAGTGATTTTTGTATTCTCTCTAATTGAAAGTGTTGGTGGTTATTGTAGTTGTAAACAGAGTGCATGGACGTCATGGAATGCACCTGTTACTAACCCTTGCGCAATAAAGACTCCCCGATCTCGAACAAGATCAAACCTTCTTTCATGTACTGACTCAGACTGTGTAACATTGTCCCAAGATTCCATCCTATCTTGCCAAAATGGAGCAATCAGCGGAAGTGACTGCATTTGTCAAAACCAATACCAAGGAACCTGCTGTCATATAGGTATGTATCTATGCCGCATTAGACTCAATAGAGTACTTTTAATTTATGTTTATGTAATTGAATGGCACAGCGTCAGTGAAAAAGGAAAAGTATGAAAAACAAGCAAAGCACACGAAAAGGCAAGGAAAGGAAGTTAAGATTGGGAACAGTTGCTAGTTGATAAAAAACGCCATTGAATTCATTATTTTCGGGAGCTGTACAAGTTAATTGGAACTTTAGAATTAAGTCTACCCTGGCAGTAACTAGGTTTATGGCATTTAAAAGCTTCTCAAGAACGAAAAAAGCAACATTTTAAGGTCTATGATCAAATATTGTTGACTGTACACAGGTATGATCGTTTAAGGCCATGGTTTCTCGGGCGGTGTTCTTGTTCAGTATGGTTAATTGATTACTGTATCAAAGACGCTCTTACAATAAAACTGTGTAACGTAAATTTACCCTTACGATGGACAGGTGTCTATTCGTAACAACGAGTTAATGGCTTTGTGCTCTACATTGATGTTTAGATCCACTGAAACCACAAACATAACGCAGGGTTCTCAGGGCATTAGAGTAAAATGCAAGGCTCCAACTACCTTCGCTTGGTAGGAAGTTGACCGTTCCTCCTCTGTTAAAATTTAACATTTGTCAATTGATATATTTAAAGACTGTTTTTAACTAATTGACTAGCCTATAAAGTTTTACCTCAGATATTTATGACGTATATATGTCATACAATTGCAACGGGCAAAACACTTAATTTGTAGGACAAATTATGTATAAATATTGACCAGCAGGAAAGGACCTAAGAAAGTACTATGCATAAGTAGAGAAAAGAATACAAAAGAATAAAGTCAGACGAAAATCTCTATGAATTAGCCTATAACTTAAACGTTATCATATTTCGAACCATTTAAAACCTTAAAGCACATTACCGCACTGAAGTTGGTAACATTATGCAACATATATGGTACTTTTAGACAACATTTTAGAGTATATATTTTAGCTCTGTAATTGGATTATGGCAATTTTATAAAGCATAGGGCATAACAAGCTAAGTAGATGTAGGTGTTTACTAAAGCGGATAATTGATGATTTCTATTTTATGTAGATTCTATTATTTATAAAATCAGCGTCAAGGTCACCAATGTCGTAATATAGAAATTCTTTGTGATCCCTCTTTGCACAAGTCCTCCGAAGTTTGTAAACTCATACTTGTGTTACTTGTGAAGTTTAGTTGGCCTTTTTCGGATGATATCTGCCCTAGGTATTGATAAGCTACTCTTATCTGTTGATTAATTAAAGTCTTGTAGGAAAACGTCGCGGATAGATCTTCTTGAAAAGGACCAAAAGCTACCAATTTTCTATTTTACTGGTTTATACTAACTCCTCGGTTCTTTTTTTTGTACATTGCGTAGGAGTATTTAGACTACATAAGGAAATTCTTTTATCAGGATGATGCTTTTTAAGCAACTTATTGCAATATCAATTTCCGCAAAAAAAATTCTGAAGAAAAAATTTCTGATGATGAAGAATGGAATATCTTCGAAATATTAAGAAATGATGATGGCCTTTTTAATGAACTGTTTTCCTCTTTATGCACAACGTGTTTATCGTCGCAGTACTTAGACTTTGTCAACTCTTTTCTAACTTCTATTAAAATGTACTCCTTTGATCATAGCATCTTTGGTCATCGGTTCGTTGTTGCAGGTCTTTTAAGCTTTTTCAGTATAGTAAGTATGCTCAATGTGTGTAGATTTTAAAATTGTGAATTTGGTTGCTTGACGGATCTCGCTGAGATACCCACTGATAGGTTATGCCTCCCTCCTGCGTTTTTCATAATTAGCTTAGGCGGCTTTGGCAAACATTCTGCTTTGATTTGTTGATATGAATAAGTGAAATTTTGATAGTATTTTTCTCCTAAATATTAGATACCTTCTGTACTCGTTATTATTGACAGTTGATCTCTTTGAGGTGTATCCTCTGTATCACAGTACACGCAAGGAATCTTGTAACGTCATGTTTTCCGGCAAATTAAATTATTTGATTTACTTGCAATGATACTGATTCCTCCTAAACTCCAGCTTCAAGTCCATTTATTTTCGAGCGAAAGTGTATTACCTAGTGTGAAATTTCTTATTACATTTTTATACAGCCAGAAATATTTCATACATATACCTCCTCCTGATAAGAAGGCACTATAATCTAAATAATAAAATAGTTAGGACTGAACTTATATTGTGAATATTGTGAATTGGAAACCATAGCATTGATAAAATAGCATGGATAATTTCCACTCAGTTTCATTGTATTGAAATTACTTTCATTTTATGCATTGCTTGTTCAAAAGCGGGATGGTAGTGCAAATAATTATCACGAATCTCTTTTACCTCTTGAGTTGAATTAAATATTAAGCTAACTATTAATCCATGCATACCCAATACTATTGTTTCCCTGTATAACTGCACTTACAATCTACGGTAAATGTGCCCAAAATGTAGTCATCTAAAGTAAATTAGTAATTTTATCTTATGGAATAAAACACAGTGTCCCTTACAACATTGTAATTACATTCTACAAAATTAGATACATTAAATTAGAAACAGTACATGAAGAATTCTGTACAAAAGTCGCGAATTAGAACCAATGTGATTTTTGTCCTTGCATACTTCTGGCTAGAATAGGTTCTGTCAAAAGATTTCTTCTAGTTTGCTACAAGATACGCTGGGTACAAGATACGCTGGGTACCTTGCAATGGAGATATTCGATGATAAAATTTCTGAAAGATAGAGCTACATGGTGTTCATGTTTAAATAACTTCTCATGTTCCAGAAACTAATCACAATTTTATTTAAGGAGTAAACTTTCAAAGACAAAATTAATTTAGTGCGTGTAATTGCTATCATAAGCATCAACAGTTATAAATTTATTCACAACAGTCAGTACAGTGCTTCCTCAATTATCCGTTCCACGATTAACCGGTCCTTGATTACCCGTTCGCCTTACATTTACAAGTCCTAAGTAAGTTTCTTGTTTCTGCACGGAGAGCTGCGATACTAGAGCGTCCCCATCACAATTTGCTGTATAATCTTGCCTTTTCACAGCTGATTACACGTCATCAGCAGATTTCGCAATCCCACGACGCAACTCACTTGCAAAGTGTTTTGAAATGTACTTACAGCAAAAAATTGGTCAATTATATTATCGATCATTTTCAATTTTCGTCTCCGGTTATCAAAAATTGGTGCGCATTACAATCGGATAATTGAGGAAGCACTGTATTAAGAAGTGAAGATGCATTTTCGTCTATGCAGGCTTTTGAAAACAGTCAACTAGAAAGGATTGGCAGCTCAGTCAAGACTATTAATGCTGTATAAAAATCCGCCAAATAATCCAGCTGGTAAAAATTTAATAACATCCAGGTCGAAGTAATTAATACAGCTTTTAAAATTTCAGAACATGCAGTCAGGTTATGTAGCAATGTACAGTTTTTAAACCCTCCTTTTAAAACACCAAATAAAAGAAAGGATATATAATACCCGGTTTTACTTTTACCAAAAAGTTCGAGTAGGATTTCTGTAAATATCTTGAGTATGGCTCACGACTATGCGTCAGATAGGCATCTATATCTTAACTCTCACGGGTAGTAAAGCAATATAACGTTTACAAAAATTAGTCAAGGAATGTAACTACCAATGTATTCCTTGTTAAAGACTATCCAATAGAGACACCAATATTCATCCTTTTGAATTCTTGGCATCGTGCTGCCAGTGCTGAAATAATCATAGAACACCATCAATAATAATTTAAAAATCGCCTTGAAAATTTGCGACATTGCGCTAAAATCATACTTAAAAGCTTTTTTCGTCTGACACTCCTCAGA
>JANTCA010078281.1:0-14807 GCA_024741275.1 Chironex yamaguchii
TTTAAGTATGATTTTAGCGCAATGTCGCAAATTTTCAAGGCGATTTTCAAGTTTTGTACCACAAAAAGATTGTTCATCAGATTCCGTTGTAGGTGGATATGCAACAGTGAGTTTCCAGTTGGATGGACTAGCTGTGAGTTTGACCAGAAGTAAACGTTCAGAAAGTAGCCATGTGGCCTGTAGAGATCACAGATTACACAATAATATAGTGAAAACCTGTCTTATGAAAAAGACTGACCATTTTACTGGATTCGATTAGTACGATAGAATCGCATGTTTACATTCATCCAATACATTGGAAAGATTCCCTAGTTTCATCATGGATTTTGAGGAATGTATTCAATTGTATAGCTGCAGCAGTTGAAGTTGCTATCATAAATAAAAAGTGACAAAGGAAACGCCAGAGAAGACATTGACCAGTCTGGTTAAGCCATGGTCAAGTCAGTATAATCAGCTAGGTAATAACAACACTCTTTTAGAAGAATTTTGGCTTGAAGACGAAGAGGAATACAAACTTTTTGATACCTTGATATTTTTATGTACTCCTAAGCCAGGGATTCTAAAACAAGACTCAATGCTACTTTGGGTTTTAGAAGCCACGTTTGCCTTCAAAAAACATGTGATCTCAGGAAGGGGCAGGAAAATGTCCAACTTTTAAATTTGCAGTTCCATTTTATTGAAACAAAATAGAAAGACAGGAACGTGGATTACAAACTAAACGCTACGACTTATTGAACTGTATGGATATTTGAAAAAGTACGGTCTCAACAGCGCTTTCTATAGAGCAAAGCCTAAAGAAGTGAAAAATTGCTGTCGCAGAAGTAAAGTAGAATTCTGTTGAAGACATGTTCAGCCATTGACAGCCACCAAGGTCGTAACAACGTAAGAGTGTTATTGCGAGAAACCAAGACATTACAACCAACACTCACGTCACGTCTCCAAAACATTAAGGACTCTGAAGGACGGACCATAACAGAAATAAGAGAAATGCTCAATAGGTGGAAGGAGTGTTGTGAAAAGTTGTACTATGACAACTGCAGAGAACACAAACTGTTGTGATTTATGAGACCGACGAAGAGGGTGAAGATGACTACCTGAATCCCTTAAGAGAAGAAGTAATGAAGGCAGTAAACGGAAAAGCTACTGGTTGTGAAGGTACACAGGAAGAACTGATTATAATAATCATTTTTGGTCACAAGCTTTTTCAAACTGTGCTGGGGTTGTTTGTGAAGTCTGACTGGCTTATATTTGGACGATCGCCAAGCAGATGACGGAAAGTTAAAACAGGCCAAATCGTGTATTGGACCATTGAATTTGATGCAGAACATGTTGCCAAGGAACAAAGAAAATAACATTCAAAGTCCAACACAAGAATCCATATTCTTCAAAGAAACAAAACAACAACCAACTACATAGCAATAAAACACAATAATATTTACAAATGATGCACCAACGTCCAACTATACAAAAACATCTCAACAAGTCACAAAGACTTGATGACTTAGAAATCTTGTTGCCTAATAACCATTGTTCTAGAAATTTCTGGACACCAAACATAGGCAGAGAGAAACTGCTGGCTAGAACTGCTAATGCCGACCAAAAAACAGCAAGGCCCTTTCTGCAGAATTCTTGCGACTGCGCTCATGTTATGTTTTAGAGCATGAACGTTGGAGAACATGTGACAATAAATGTTCATAAATGTGGGTTATATGTAATACTGCACATGCAATGTTACATTACAAAAGTGCACTTTCGCATTCTTAGATAATAAAGCTCGAAATATTTACTCAAACAACACCTAAACCTAGAGGAATTTCTTATACAAAATCCTTTAAAAGGACGAGTGATAAAGTTGCATCACACTATGAAGTTTTCAAATTGAGCTCCAATTTCATTATGAGAATCACATAAATTAAATCTCCAAAACACTTAATCTGAAATATAGAGAGATGATATCAATTGTGCAATTATACGACAAGCACATTTCTCGTATAAACAAGGCTGATTCTTGACAACATGGTCACATCACGAGTCAATGTGTCGATAATAGCTATTTGTTATGAATCAGGAGAAAAAGTCAACGAAATGACTGCACACAGGTTTGGAATTTAATTAGCTTGTGCAGGAAACGTACATAATTTATTTGGGCGACATTGGATAAATGGCATTTTACAAAATATGTAGGCATACTGTAGAAACTTCAGTCGATCCATTTGACTTTCTTGCAAACACAAAATGGCGTAGATGGTCAACTGATCAAATTCATAGGTCTTGAATTCAACAATTTTGAATTTGAGAATCACTATTCAAATTCACCTCCGGACAAACATTTCACGTAAAATGTAAGAATAATTGTCAACAATGTGTAATTCTTAGGGTAATGAATCATTGTGCGTTGCATCTAGGGGAGGGATGAGGTAGCGCTTGTTAAATTAACTATTGATAATTCGATGAGTCCTCGTTAATTAAGGAAACCCCATACCTTGTTAGAATAGTGAGTGAATGCAGGTTTAAAATATGCTCAAGCATCTTCGAATTTTAAGATTTCTATTGCAAACATTAATATAACGAACGTCTCCTGACCAACTGTATCTTCTACCCATTTCTTTTTCCTTTGTGGCGTATATGTTAAGTCTTTCTGCATTTCACTCCGCTTATTTGTATTCAATATCAAAGTTAAAATAGAATTTTTTAAAATTCAAATACTGTAAAAATTAATATTTTCTTTACAGAAAACATTGTCCCCATTGACAAAAGATGTATTCATTAGATTGCAAGTTCGTACATCAACACACTTGACCATCTACTTGTAAATTCCAATGCTTTCAAAACGTTTATGTGCACACTTGAACCACTAGACAAGGCTCTTCATTTGTTTTTATTGTCTGAAACTGCAGGATTTGCGTAGTGTGAATCAAGTAATATGATCAGTAGGTTTTCAAGCCCGTAATTTGAATTTTTCAAATGGAGTTGAATAGGTGAAAGACTGAATCTTTGTGTATAAGTGAAAGAGAAGAGTATGGCAGAAGAGTAGCAAAGGAAGGGGTAGAAATATACAAGATAAACGCATTCAAGTACCTAGGGTCAGGTGCACTCGTATTGCAATACCACATTCATACTTGTCCATGGGATCATGAGAGTAACCCTTTCACTGGCAATTGGCTTATAATTTAGACCCCTATCACTGACCCTCTGTGGCCCTTCAATATGTAAATGTCACACTTTTGTGGAAATCACTGATATTTTAATATCATTTATAAAATACCAGTGTACAGTTTGAGAATACAAATAAAGCAATACAGTCCCATTCCCTTGTCTCCCCTTGAATCTTTTCTTTTGCTAGCACAAGCTTTTTCTCTATATATTCCAATAAAATCTTACAATAGATTTGATCAAGCAAATGGGGAAAAATTGACAAAAAATAGAACGTGAATATAGCATACCCATGGCTAACATTACAAAAATTACATACACAATTATGCCTGATAACTGTTAAATACCTTCTATGTATAAACGAAAGTAGTGGGGCCCCTGGAATAACATAGGATGGGATTAGCAAGGATTTGAAGATTTTGCATGTGTACCTTGCCATTTCTAAACAACTTGTTGCTTCTAATTGGATACCAGCCCCAGGAATTTAGGGTTCGAGTCAAATTGATAGACTTGAGCAAACCAAAAGGCCGAAATCCTCTCAGTAGTTTTAGCATTGCTCATCTGAGTCCACTGAAGTTAGTTAAGAACTGGGAATTCAGCCAGAGTAAATATTTAAGCTTATATGGACAGAGTCTACCATACCAAGTTATCTAATCTGTAAGAATTTGTATAATAACCTTTATATTTGACAACGATCCGTAACACTGTTTTCTGGTTGTGAAATTCTGAAAATCTGACCCTTTTTTATAAATTTGCTGACAGACACCCAAAGCATACCCTTTTTGCTGAATCCTAGGTCTTTGGATTGTAGAGATTTTATACCTTTTTCTCAGTGATTGTCTGGACACGCGTGATATATATTTTCCCGTCATATTGCACCTACTCCTAATAATTGTGCTGGCTCTATATGCTCGATTTCTAAACTCCGATATTAGAAGTTGACTTCTCCAGACTTATGCATCTCCGGGTTTCGGACGGTATCTTAAGTAGATGCAGAAATGTGGGTTGCAATTCTTGTGTGCTTGGCCGCGGTATTCCCGTGAAAGTAGTGTCAGCCCATTAGCTTAAAATAAGTCAATTCACTGATGTCTCCAGTATCACAGCTCCCACCTCTCATCACTACTATCTCAATGGTGTGCAGGTTAGTGTAAACAAAATCGATGTGCAATTCAGAGTGAAGCTCGCGCACTGGCATGTCTGTTTGATGTCCCAGCTTTGCCATGGAACATATTGACAATTCATATGCATGTCGTGATCACATTGTAATAAGATATTCCACAGCTGACAGATAAAAGATCGAAATTCTAAGCCGGAGAAATTGGAGGTAACCGGCAAACTTTCGGAGCACGGTGTCACGTAAGCCCTACACTGTAGGCTACAGAAGCAGAAAAGCCTTAGACCGGTCTACGTATTTCCATGCATGACTTATTATACATTGCAAAGATTATTTGAGTGGTTGAACTCGATGAGAGCATTTACATAGCTGAAAATATTGAAATGTGAGTGGAACAGAGGACAATGTTTACTACATTGCTGCTTGCACGCTTGGATCTGCAAGTAGTATAATAGCCGGCTATTGATATTCACAGGCAATGAAAGTAACAACTTAAAATCCATATTCTTTCCAAGTAAACGAGTAATTTGGATATTTACAACAATATTCATGATAACCACGCTATAGCCTATGTATTAGCTAAAAGAATAATCCTAGCGACATTTATGCAGATATTTGAGAAACTTGAAATAAGGGAGGTTGTAGTGCGGATGGCGTTCGTACGATTTGGTTGGATATTGTTGTTGGGTACTGTAAGCGTACATTGCTATTTAATGCAGGAATATTGGCGCAGTCAAGAACACTGTTCATCGAATAACAATTTAAAAGACTGCTACCTTCAAACTAGGGAGAAATTACGCCAACTTGATAATCATGGAAGAACAGGCAGTAATTTAAAGCTCTCTGCAATGGAACTGAAAGCAGAAGCCCTGCTTCTGAAAATTAAGAAAGAAGAAGTACGAGATGCAGTCGACAGAGGGTATTCCTACTCTGCAAGGCCATTTGCGGAAGTAAAAAAAGAAATTGAAAGTTCCCGCATCTATAAAATCTTGAAGGCCATGCCTAAAGGTGAGATTCTGGGAGCCAACTTGCTTTATTAATGGATTAGTTAACAAAGTGAGAGATAGTCTCTAGCAATGTTTATGCAGATACCTTGCTGGTGTAGCGAGTACAAAAATAGGTGAGTGATCAAGTTAGTGAGTCGTAACGAGATACGGCGAGTAGGACAGTGTCTTTGTGCTAGATGCTGTTTTATATTTTATGAGTGATGACAAGATAATGACAACAGCAATCAACCTTGTTTTCCACAAATGACTATCAATGTATCAGTCCTGTTCTTCAACAATCATTTTAATCTTTCATGGTTCATGTGTTATTTTGTCAGTGTATGTATTTGTGGGTGGTTAGTCTACACATTTAAAGTTGTCCATTGCCATGTTTCAGTGGTGATAGTGCTCATTGAGATAATTCATTGTCATCTAGTCCCAGGAGTGTAGCCACTACAGCTGGGTCTGTCCATAATGCTTCAGGTGTGAGATCAGCGGGGTTTTCCAGGCATTCAGATAAGTAAGCTGTGGTGTGCTGGTCAACTGTACCAACTGCACAGGTATCAGATTTATCTAGATCCATTTGATCTTGGTACAAGTTGAGTGAGTGAATGTTGCTCACTGGAAGTTGTGCAAGCCTTGTTTTGGTTAATAGTTGGAAATGTTCCTTAGCATCTGGTCAAGATTATGCCAGGTAACCTTCCCCCCTATGAACTGCATTTTTCCATGACATCAGATGATGCTTGCAGAATCACTTCCATCACTGGGGCTCGGTTTAAAGGGTCCCACCCATTTCTCTCCCAATCCTCTTCCCTTCTCAGCTGGGCTTGGTTGTGATTGTGTTGTCAATTCTGCCATTCCATCCACAACTGACATGTTATCCTGGTTTGAAACAGAAGTTAACCATCTGAAGATCATGCTTCCCATTGTTACAGATCACCACCCTGGTGTCTCAGTTCCCTCACAGTAACAAGACTGGTGTACGTAAAATCGAATCTTAAAGTAATTCCTAATAGTACAAATTACAATTAATTAAGTTAGTATACATGAAAGAGTTCATCATAGCAAAGTTCGACACCTTAAGATAATTCCTATTATAAACGTTGGTCACCATTCTTGGACACCAAACATAGATTTACTTGATGCAGGGAATGTCTCTTGACATTTGCCGGCACAAAGCTGCTGACAGTGAAGCAAAAATGGGAGTGGAGAATCAGGACACCTATTGGTTATCTCACTTTGTCTTTTCTTCCCTCTAATTTACCGAGCTTGAAGTCGTATTTGTATTTGTATGAATGTGACATAAACAAGACAATTGCAGTCACATAACTAGACTTGAAACTTGAAGGACATTGACAGCCACATCTTGCTCCTATGTGTACTAGTTTTATTTTTCTTATCAAGCAAAGCATCAACATTTTGTTTTGTCATTACTTAGATGATTGTATCATCACCTTCCAATTAAATTTAAAAGTAAATTGTAAACAAGAGGATACCTATAACACCCATCTTTCCCACTTCTATGAAGGTTATAACAATAGATGTGACCCCCCTCCAAATCCACTTTTTCCTAGTTGTCTTTGACTGTTACATGATTGGGTTTGACTGTAACACCAATTTGCTTACAGTCAATTTCGAGATACAATCATTTTGGTATGACTACAATTACTAAAAACAATTAATATTGCCAAGTCTAGGAGAAACATTGCTGTATGCAACAGACAGGAAATAGATGTTTAGATTTTTGCTATTGCACAACCATTTCCCAGGTATTCATGTTAACAGTATTAACAACTGGTTATTGGCCTGTCGCAAAAGGGGGGAAACACAATAGGCAATAAGAAATTATGTGAAACAATACACGTATTTTTAACTTAAGAACACAGATTGCCTAAATTTTGTTAGCTGAAAAACATAAGGGTGATAGTATTATGGCAAATCTGACTGTTGTATATGCAACAGTATAGATCTTCCCCTGTGCATAGTACCTAGTTTTGAGTTCAGTGTAGATTTGACCAATGTGCCTCGTTCATGATTGGCATTCAGACAAGGCAATAGTGTTTGATAAATGTGACCTGATAGCATGATATGTTAGCAACAATGTTTCCTTATGACATTCCAATAATGCTTCTGCAAGAGCTTTCAGGATCGAGTTGTGGTGTTCTACTCTGGATTGAACATTTTTGCATTGATTGCCAAAAGGTAGCTTCGTATCAAATATGACTCCTAGAAGCTTTTGGTTTCTTGCTAATTGAAGTAAAGTACCATTGAGATTGGCCTGTGGATAAACCTTGTCTTGCTTTTTATAAGGCATCAACAGTGTGACAGAAGACTTGGCTTCAGACACTTGTAAATTTTGCTTTCAACGTATTTACAACACTTGACAGGTAGTCATTTGATCAAGTTTTGAGTTCTGAAATTTCGACTTCATATTATATATAGTTACATTGTATGCATAACTGATGACTTGCACATCTTTTAGAGGTTTCAGTTACTGAGCCATATACCACCCTGTCTAAAAATTGACACATGACTGGTAACCAAGCATATAGTTCATTTAGTGACACCTTGTGGGCAGTGCAGTTGAAGTAGAAGCTTGATAAGCTTGTTGTGTTCTACTGTACTGAAGAAAGCTGTGAAGTACAATGCTATGAGTGGTGTGCAGTGGGAGGTCTTCTTTGATTAAAGCCATTAGCGATATCAGATTATTGACTAGATCTGAGCAGGTTAAATTATTATTACAAAAACCATGCTGTGGTTGTTGCACAGGGATATATAGGGTAACATTTGGCAGTAGCATGTGTTTAAGTGCATTTATGTCTTGTATCATTCAAAAGAAAACTAAAAAGTGTTCCTGAATACCAGCAGTGTGAAAAATTATTCATCTAGCATGGTCCGCAATTCAGTTGTATGGAGAAAAGAAGGATGCACAGCTGCTTGCAAGGAGATCACCAATAACTTTATCAGTTATTATAGAAACATAATTCTAGTACTAGTACATTTTTACTATTACACCTTTTGTCTGCACATTAACAGTAGGTACATCCTTCAAAATTATTGTACCTTGTCATGTTACCTACAAGTTCAATGTTACTCAATGATGAACAAGTTTTCAGATTTGTTGAAATAGAATGTTTAGTTGTTTTTTCAATCTTGCTTAATGCATGCTAACCTAAGGAGCCATTGGGATTTGCTATAAGCCCATTTGCAGCAGCACAGATGGATATTGCAAAGGTGTGGACACATTTGTGGCCACTATAAACCTTTCCAATGGTTTTACCAGAACTTGTCATTGCGCTGATCTGAAGATCTACAACTGTCATCTAACACTAAATTTGTGTGTGAGAAGACCTAGACACAATTCGTGTAACTTTGTACCATTACTGGATCAAAACCTATTCCATGGTATTCTGAATGATATCTTTCAACTGTAAAATATTTTCTGTCAAAACCAAACATATTTAAGGATAAAGTGACTAGTTAGTGTTGCAAAATGTGCCTTCTTTTTTGTGATCATAAATTTGCAACTTTGTCTGTTTTTTGTCTTTTAGGTTGTGACTTACATGTACATGATGCCTCTCTAGCAAGTTTTGACTGGTTGATATGGAATGTAACATATAGAGATGATTGTTTTATTTGCTATGATACTGTTAAAAAACAGACATTATTTAAATTATCCTTGGAAGTACCTGAGTCTACTGAAACTTGTAGTTGGTTTAGCTGCAAGAAGAAGAGACAGCAAAGCAGAAATGAGATTATGTTTAATGAAGCATTGTATAATAATTTAACACTTGCTATTGGTAAAAGTGCAACAGTGTGGACACAAAAGGAAAGATGGAAACGATTTCAAAATATTTGTGGAACAGTTGTAGGACTACTGAAGTATGTACATGCTTAATATTTTGTTGAATTTGCTTTCAAGTAATTTTTGAGTTAATTTTCAGTTTTTACTCACATTTCTGTTGCAGAATTGTGTTTACAGGAATAGGGAACTTGCCCTTTGCTCTATCTACTCTACTCCATCATTCATGATGGGGTTGTTAGAGTGTGATGTAATATTGTAACTTTCCCTGATGCACTTTGGGGTAGTATTTGATGCTTCTGAGTACTAACTTGCTACTTGTTATCTACAGACTAAGATCAATCTATGACCTGCTATATTCTGATCAGACATTGTTTGGTTTTTTGTGCTAAAATAACTAACAAATACTGTACAAATGCATCCAGACTTTGCAATTACCTTGATAGTGTGTCTGATGAGTATTAGACTTTTGCTGGCATGATTTTCAGGAAAATTCTAAGACAGACCAAGCATTAGCACCCACTGAGTTAC
This sequence comes from Chironex yamaguchii, assembly GCA_024741275.1. Taxonomy (NCBI): domain Eukaryota; kingdom Metazoa; phylum Cnidaria; class Cubozoa; order Chirodropida; family Chirodropidae; genus Chironex; species Chironex yamaguchii. Next base: position 9,587 of record JANTCA010078281.1, read on the forward strand.
AAAAATTGCAAAATCTTGAACCAGTAGCTATGTAATGAATAATTAACAAAGAAAGCCATAAAAGTAGTCTTTCTTAAACTATTAAAGTACAAACTACTTTACTGGGTTACTTTTATAATTATGGCAGCCCAACATGTGTTCAACCACTGTCCGGATTTGAATGGGAGACAGGTAAGTTGTTCTAAACAGTTCTGAGTCTGTAGTGCTGTTTAAAGCTTGTCATTTTCTTTGAAGGAAACTTAATTATTGTATGTTGTTTGCTATAACGTTTACATTTAGTCAACTTCAAACATGTTGAGTGTGTGTGAACCAAATAATTGTCTATATCAAAATAACTTAGCCACTGTATTGGCAGGCTAGTATTTATGAAGTTTACTTGTACATTTGGCAAGATATTATTTTGCTAGTACATGATCAAGAGAGCCTAAAATTGCATTAAAAGAAAAGCTTTAAGCCTTACTTTTTGTTTAAGGCTATGTTTAAAGCTATGTTTGAAGCTCTTGGTACTTACAGACTGAAAGGTACACAAACAATGCCAAATATATAATTGCACATAACTATTGAACAGGTTATTGAAGAGGAAAGAAATCGCATCAATGTGTTGAGAATAACAAGATCCGTAGAAATATCTATGCACAAAGTATCTGATATCGAAAATCTGATGCCAATACCTTACCTTACCTATCCACTTTATACCATGTGTCACATAAGGCCTCTATGTGCGGCCTCCAGCTATCTCTGTCAGTTGCCACCATCCTCACTTCATTCCATGAAGCCCCATCCTGCTAATGTCCTTTCTGCTTCTACTGTCCTGCACCATGTTGTTTTCAGTTGCTGTCTTTTCCTCTTTCCTTGCGGTTTCCACATCAGGACAATATTACAGTAATTGTTTCTTTCCTTTCTGAGGATATGGCCAATGAATTTCCACTGTCTTCTCCTGATGTCATCACTCTTCCTGAGTACTCCTGCTCAATGTAGTACTTCCTCATTCATCACCCTTTTCAGCCGTCTGATCCTAAGTATACTTCTCAAGCATTTGTTTTGGAAGATGTTGATCCCGTTTTCATCTCCCTTTGTTATCTTCCGTGTTTGTTATGTGCAAACAACAGGACTGACTTCACATCTGTACAGCACAATTTTTGTTCCCCGTTGGATGCTGTTTGCCCTCCATATCTGCTTCAGTTATATGTGCTTGTTGTGCCTTACATATCCTGTTAGTGATGTCATTCATTCCACCTCCTTCCTTCGACACTGTCGCACCTAGGTAGACAAAGCTATCTACATCTTCAACAAGTTCACTATTTATGATCACTGGATCATTGTTTTTGTTGTTTAATCTGATCACCTTGCATTTCTGGGTATTGCAACTTTATCCAACTCTCCCACTTTCTTCTGCCAGCTTGTTGGTCTTGTCTTGGATGTGATCTTTATTTGATGATATCAGAGCGATGTCATCTGTGAGGTGTAAAGTCTTGTTGTCTGGTCATAAACTTCCACCTGATCCCCGCGTTGACACTGGCTGCTCTCTTCATTCCCCAGTCGATGGCTCGAAGGAATAACATTACCTGACATGTTGCACCCTTGCTTTACTCCAGAACTGATCTTGAACCATTCAGTTCTGTTTCCTACATCAAAGACTTTGCTTTCGAAATCATTTTAGATTGCCTTTACCATGTTCACTATCTTGTTAGGAATCCCGGAGCTTTCTCTGTACACTGAGCTGAATGCTTTCTCAAAATTTATTAAGCTAATGTACAGCGATGCTTGCCGCTCAGTTGTCTGTTCAAAGATGTTCTGTAGTATAAAGATCTAGTCTGTTGTTCCTCTTCCATTCCTGAGTCCAGCCTGCTCCTTCCTCAGAGTTGCACCCACTCCTCTTCATTTCTTTATCCTTTCTGTGATGATCCTTCCTAGAATTTTGCTCACCACTGATAGAAGAGTCATCCCTCTCCAGTTTGTGCACTCTGTCAAGTTGCCCTACTTTGAAGCTGCACAATTACACCCTTTGTCCACTTCTTTGGTACTTGTTCCTGCACCCATGCATCATCTATGATCTCCTTAATTATTGTAGTTGCCACCTTCACATCAGCCTTCAACATTTCCACGGTGATTTGATCCACTCCGGCTGCTCTCAGTTCTTCAATGTTTTGATGGCATCCTTTATTTCCATTTTTCTGGGAGCTGTGGTGTTCATGTCCATGTCCTTAACTACATCTGCGTCTGCTTTGCTAATCGGACTCACCAGATTGGCTCTGTTTGGCATTTTATTGAAGTGTTATAACCTGCTGTTCTCGTCTTTTGTAATGACTCTATTCCTATCCTTCACTGCCATGTCTCGTTTTGGTCGGTCGTTGATGAGTACTTTGACTAGTGAGTATAATGTCGTCATGTGCTGTTGAGCCGTCGCTTTCTTTTGCAATACCTTCGATCTATTTTCTCTTATCTGTTCTTATCTCTCTCTTTACCTCCCAATCTCTGGACCTCTGCTAGCATCTCAAATTGGTTTTCTAAGCTGGATGCTGAACTGTCTACACACTTCATGGTTTTCCAACTTCTGTGTGTCGTATTTGCTGATATTTTCCTTCGTTATTGCTTTCTTCTACAGCTTCAGCTTGATAATTGTCCTAACCATGTAATGGTCGCTTCCTGCGTCTGGTGAATTCAACACTCGTGTCCATCACTGACTTCCTAAGCCTTCTGTTTACTAGCGTTGTTCCTTGTTCCCACTCCTCGATGCCCCATCTCGTTTGCATTCTGTCCTGGCTCTTGCCCCATCTTCGCGTTCATGTCGTCTGTGATGATCAAGTTTTCATGTCGATGCACCTGTTCTACCACATTTTGAAGCAGTCCATAAAACTGATCGTTCTCTGCCTTCGTTGGTTGGGCTGTATATGTGTATTATAGTCATCTTCATGTCCATGGAGTGGAAGCTTGCGCTAATTAGCGCCTTGGCTGCCTCTGCTGTCATCATTAAAGCGACTCCATGTATTTGGTTGTTACCGTCTCTCCCTAAATACAGCACGGTTTTCACTGTGCTCAGCTTCATCAATCCAGATTCTGTCCATCAGCTGTCGCTGATGCCCGTTATCCTGATCTTCATCTTCTGCATCTCCTTAGCTATCTGTGCCGCTTGAACAATTTTCAGTTTCCAGAAGACGTTTATCTTCATACCTAACCTTTCAATTTTTAGCAGCCAAGATCTTTCACCGTTTGCTCTCTTCTGAGATGCATTTACTATTAAATTTTTACTTCGCTGCAACTCAATACCTTTTGATTCAGTGGGATAGTTCATACGTTTTAAATGGCTAGTTTTAAAACACGAAACATTAGAATTAGGAATCAAAACTTTCTGGCTCCCTGAGGAAGTTTTTTATGTAGGATACTCATTACTAAGCGTAACTGATTCCTGTGCCAAGATTAAGGAATTTACTGGAAAGTGAGGTATTAATGAGAGTGGACTCCCTTACCTTCTCTCACAAATGATGTTTTGTTTGTAGTGACGCGGATTTGAACTCGCACCCACTGGGTATTTGAACTCGCACCCACTGGGTATTTGAACTCGCACCCACTGGGTATTTGAACTCGCACTGGCTTGCAATATCATCGTCTTATCCACTATACATACCACAGCGATGACGAGGTGCAGGCACGTTAAATTTAAATGGCCTCTTCAACAAAGAATAGTATAACATCGATCATGATGAACGAAAGATTGCTACAATTTACTATTTTTGTTACCAAATATACCATCTGTATCTTGATGTTGTCATTGTAATTCAATTTTTGTTAAGCAAGACAATCCAATACCAGGGATAATTAGCACAGAGGGACTGATTAAAATGATTTTATGTTTTGTCTTTCAGCGAAATTGACATTTTCAGAGAACAGTATATACGTGGACTGCAAGAATTTATGGATGATAATGTTCAATGCATTGAGCTGAGGGCCGTTTTAGGAAACTTGTATAGCACAAATGGTACTGTCTTTCATGACCCTGAACTTGCTTTAAGTATTTATGATGAAATAACTAACGAGTTTGTATCAAAGAATAAGGACAGGTTTTTTGGAGTGCGAATAATATATTCATCTCCTCGCTATAAAAAAAATATTCAAGTGCAAAGGTCAATATTGAAAGCACTTGCCTTTAAAGAGAAATATCCCCATTTATTATCTGGTTTTGATTTAATTGGGCATGAAGGATCTGGACATTCTTTGCTTCACTTTCTTGATGAGCTGCTGCTGCCAACAAGGCTCGATATGAAGCTTCCACTTTTCCTTCATGCTGGAGAAACTGCATGGGAGGATCAAGTTACCGAGGTTAATGTCATTGATGCACTACTTTTGAACTCCAGTAGGATTGGCCATGGTTTGTCCCTCACCCGACACCCACTTTTGCGGGAACGGTTACGCAAGAAGGGTATAGCAGTTGAAGTATGCCCAATATCGAATCAGGTAAGGATGTAACAACTTTTGAGATTTGAAAATGCTTACAACCTCTGCCTCGTAGGTAATAATACAGTCTCTGTCAAGTGGGCGAGTGGCCCATTGGTTAGAGTTCTGTGCTCTGATTAGGAGGTTCTGGGATCGAATCCACCTCGCTGCACCTTTGGCAAGTGCCTGAAAACAATATGCCGCAGGTCAACCCAAGCCATGTGAGGGAAATTGGGTACGACGAAACTGTTAGAAGCCGTCGGATGGCTGATCCTGTAGCTACCTGCCTAGTAGTGGTTTTGAGCCTTGCATCAAAAGTTAAAAAAAAGTGGTTTGTGATACAGCATTTTCCTCAGAGGTGATGACACGACGTCTGTGTACTACAGCATGAGCAGCCTCTGCTTAGATGGTGGTGATATACCTCCTACTTAGAAGATGATGATGCATTCTATGCTTCTTAAGCGGTTATACAGTTTCTACTTAGTAGGTGATGATGCATTATTTTCTTCTTAGGCGATTATACAGTTTCTAAGTAGTTGATAATGATGCATTCTATGCTTCTTAGGCCATGATACAGTTTCTATGTAGTAGATGATGATGCATTCTATTCTTCTTAGGCTATTATACAGTTTCTAATTAGTAGCTGACGGTGCATTCTACTCTTCTTAGGCGATTATACAGTTTCTCGTTAGTAGATGATGATGCATTCTATACTTCTTAGGCGATGATACAGTTTCTTGTTAGTAGATGATGATGCTTTCTATTCTTCTTTGGCGATTATGCAGTTTTT
>JANTCA010078292.1:0-14807 GCA_024741275.1 Chironex yamaguchii
GAACACAAATACGAATTAAATGAATTCCAATGATCATCAAATTGGCATCAAATGAAGACCATTAAGCATCAAGTGGGTACAAATAGGCATCATATGAACACAAATACGTAGTAAATGAGTTCCAATGATCATCAAATTGGCATCAAATGAAGACAATTAAGCATCACGTGGGTACAAATGGGCATCATATGAACACACGTACGTAGTAAATGAGTTCCAATGATCATCAAATTGGCATCAAATGCAGACCATTAAGCATCAAGTGGGTACAAGTGGCCATGATAGCAAACCAACCAACTAGGTGACAAAATGAACACTGAAATTTAGTCATGTTTTGCCAAAGATACATAAGAAGTAATATATAGCATACAAAGTGTTATCACTAAAACACCGCTACACACGTTTTCATAAGAATATGGTTTATAAGAATATGGAGGCTCAAAATTGCTTCAACAAAACCAACAAAATGAGGCTTGAACCAAACTTGCGCAAATTTGTCAAATGTAACGTCTCTGACCATATCCTTCTCAAAGAAGAGGTGGGTGAGAGCACTCTCTCGCCATGGGCTGCTTTTGCATCTTCTTGGAGAATCGATGTACTTCAGGGCTGAAACGAGACACTCAACGCATAACCACACGTCATACAAAGTTTGTATAATGCGGTTAGGATAGGTGCTGCTTCTGTATAATTTTGATGCATATAAATGTAGATATCTCTAACATCAGCATTGCTTGTCTCAAACCTTCGCAGAATCACATTTTTGAAAAAGTTACGTTCAGACTTAAAGGCAGTGGGATCATCTGCATGTAAATCATTCAATTCTTTTTTAATGGCCGGTACAGAGAGTATGTATTCTAAAAAGGGTTGGAGAAAGACAGGATCACAAAATTGTTTGTGAGTAAGTGAAAGTGCCCCCATTGATGACCACAAGGAGGTGTTGCAAATTGCAAATCTATTTTCATCTCCTTGTGAAAACAATCACAAAGTTCCACAATAACACGTCGAAACTCAGATTCTGCACTTTTATCATTGGATGTACTAGGAATAGGAGCCTCAATAATAAAGTTTTCCAATGTCTTGGACAGTGTATTTTCTATTATTGGTTGTGTATATAAACCATATTGCTTATCCAAGGCATCTAAGTCGCATGCAATTTTTTGCGCCATGTACATATCTGCAAGACTTGAAATCTGATTTCTACATTCCTCAATGACGTTTAGAACACTGGCAAGGTTGGAGCTTTTTGACTGACAAACTTGATTTGCAATGTTGATTACATCCAAAAATTAAGTAACAAATTAATTAAACAAAATGAAAATGGGCCTGGACCGGCGATCTGAGCCAGGAAACCTCGTGCAAGCATTCTATGCTCACTTTTGACATTTATCGATGTAGAACAGGCAGTTAGGCAGTTGATTATCTCCTTTATTTTGCTATTGATTGCATGTGCACAGTTGCTTGTCCACGTTTCAATTTTTCTGTTCCGGCATGCTTCCAATACCTAAAACCTGTTCGTACAAATGATGAATCGCATGTTGGTGCAAAAACTCGGCATGGACAACATACACACGCATCTAATTCAATCACGTATTCCAACCAGGGCCTCCCTTCATATCATTCTGCATTAAAATGTCTGTCAAATGTCTCCTGTCCAAATATCTGTCTAAAATATGAAGCAAGAGTCGGAGAAATTGATTTGGTTTTATTTTGTCCAACTTTTTAATTGTGGATGCATTTGATGCAGAATCGGACTGTTTTGCCTGTTTTGGAGGAGAAGGTTCCGCAGATGCTCCGTCGATATGCAATTTACTGGAAGGCGAGGTGCCACGCTTACCAGAAAAGTAGTTTTTATACTCATTTTATTGGTTCATCGCCTTGAAAGCCCAAGAAATCCCTCCTATAAGCAATTATGAAGTCATGTAAATGCACACTGTTGAACTGACATTGTGAGCGTAAGTTCTTCATCTCTTCCATTGGGTTCAGATTAGGGTCTGTCAGCATACTTCTGCACTGAATGACATATATTGTCAAAAATACTGGTAAAGGTCAAAAGCACCTGTGCAAAGTCGCATTCATTTGGATTACAGTAGGTCAAAGAGGATTGTGAAACATTATGCGGGTAAACATCTCGAGAAAGAAATCTAGCTCGAGAAGACTGAGGGGGCGGAATTAACCAGTGAAATGAATTTAGGGGGCGCCGCCCCCCTTTGCCCCCCTCAGCTACGTGACTGGTACGAATGAGCATCAAACGAGCATTGACTTAGTACAAGTGAACGGCACCGAACAGCTGTTGGGTAGCTGTGATCACGAATGAGCATCATATGAGCACCAAAGTAGCAGTAACTAGGAAACGTTCCGTGCTGAGATCTACATACGATCAAGACTTGAAACTTTTCTAGGTACGCAGGTAGCCGGTGAACCCATATCGAGAAAATTTTGAAACTCCCTGGGTATTTAAGACTGACGCGATAAGTTGAAACCGAGAATCCTTTAATCTGCTTAATGAATTCTCAAATGCGAGGAATGCCAGGTCATTTTTTGGATTATGTTTGTTGCACATCACAGTATTAGCATGAGTGTTATAACGGATGAGGCGTCACATTTCTTACAACATGTACTAAATGCAAGCGCTGTTCATAGGAACGTATGAACAGTTGAAAGTTAAGTTGGGAACTCCTTTCTTGCAAATCATTCAAGGAATTTGTCAATATTTGCACAACTATTCTTACAATTAAAGTACGTCTCCACTAAACCCTTACAAGTGTCAGTTTCATACCATAACAGAGACAGGTCAAAATGTGATATTGTCACAAATCAAGTGCATCCAATTTTGTAGATAATTTGATTTCTTGAAAGGGGCAACAGCTGTCACTGGCTCCAGTGTGGCTGCCCAAACCAGGTCTAAGTTTTGTAATTAAGTCTCTTGATAGTTGGCATAATTCGAAAAATTACACATCAATGCCCACCCTTTCACACAGACGAACAGAAGAAACAATTGTATGAAGGGCCTATCTCTTTCCAATGCATTAGAAATTCCTACCTGGAACTCAACTTGATAAACTTCCCCTATGCCTCCGAATTTTTGTCAGAAATTTATCTGGAACAAAATTTTCCATCTTGTTGAGCCCCATAATTTATTCTGTTTGATAAGCGAGAGAAAAAACCTAGCATTGAAAGAAAAATTAGGTTCTATCGCAGAATGCTAAATATTTCCTAGAAGGATCACCATACCAATGATTGTGTGTTGAATAAAATTGATAGGCTAGTAGGGAAGAAAGAGAGATTGTTAGAAACAGCAAATAAGCTACAAAGGTTTGGCCACTTATGCAGAAAGAAAGGCTCTTTAGCAAACACCGTAATGAATAGAGTTGAGGATGAGAAGAGAAGTGTCGAGGATTGCATTAGAGAAAGGCGATAATAAGAGTTGTGAATGAAGAAGATGAAAAAATACAAGTGCTCCAACGATCAGACATAATTACGGGAAAACTCTAACCAAACTCCATCCATTACTTTTTTAGCCTGCTTACAATGAAACGAGTGAGTTTTCATCCCAAGCATAGTTGCAACAGGCAGGTTAATTGCCGTTTATGACTTGACAGAAGATCCCCTTCATTATCTAAGTACGCTGTATCTATGGATTGTTTTCAAGATAAAGAGCAGGCTCACAGCCTCGTGTCAATATCTTTATTAAATACTGATGATTCCGAATTCTCATGTGTATTCTAAAAAAATACCTTTGATTGCAATTTCTTTCTTAAGTCAAGTACACTTAAAAGCAAAAATAGTTCAAGTGAGATTCATACTGTAACAGCCTGTGAATATTGACATTACTCATATGACATGACCGGCATTGTACAAATAAGCACTTAACCTGACCGTCATTGAGTAACGTGATTGACATGGGCGCAGATTTGCAGTTTCTATCTTAACTTGATTTTCTAGGATTGTTTGCTTTTACACTTATTAAATCAACTGAATATTTGTTTTTGCACATCTGTGAATAGTATCAATGTCCGTTTTAAAGACACTCTTTTATTGAAAATATATTTTTTGGGCGTGGCAGCAAAACAAAAGGTTAGAGAGGGTGTTTCCTATGTAGCCCCCGTTAGGTTTAATGCAGATAAAGGGGCTTAACTGTTTTTAAGAGTTAACTGTTTTATTAATAGTGAAAGCTACAAGCTCTTATTTATACCCGTATTATTTGCAGTTTTTAAATCACCGTCAATAAAAAAGCTTTTGACTTCTTGGACTGGATCCAGTTTTAAGGGCTGTTTACATGAGTGGAGCTGGTCCACCTAAGTAAACTTGCTTACTCAGGCGGGATCGATTTATCTTGCCTTACACAAAGCGAGTTTCATCCCACTCAGGATAGCCCTTTTTCGCACTTTGAAAACAATATTATCTATGTTTTGGCGCCAAGATCGTATTGTCAGTCATTGTCAATTCAGTAGTGAAAAAATGGTGTGCTGTCAAAATTGTTTGCACATGCGCATAACAGTAATTTCTACCCACCTAAGTGAGCCAACCCACCTGATCGCGCAACACGGCTAATTCTTATCTCACCTGACGCAAATCCCACCGAGGCGTCTCGCAGATCTCACCTAGGTGGGCTAGCTCACTGTTATGTAAACGAAAAAAGTTGTACGGAATGATTAAGAACACGTAGATCTCACCTAAGTGAGCCAATTCACTTAACGTAAATCCTCGAATTGGCCTCCCCTCGAATTAGCCCCCCCTTGAATTAGCCCTTACCCTAGAACTGCAAATTGTTAATAAGCTTCCCCCTTGAATTATTCCCCACTGCACACTGTTGATTTTAGCCATTTGAGGTTCCCATTGGCGTTGTATCGACTTATCACAAACAAGGTTCACGCATTTGGCAATGATAAATTAAATGCTCATAAAGGAATTACTCCTTATAATATACAGTCTATTTAAAATGCCTTCGTTATGAACAGCGAGGTTTGAGACGATTTTGTTTTTATAGTCAAATCGTACTACGTTTCCTTATATGTATGATGTCCTCGTATTGGAGTTGTGAATTCCACTTTGTAATTTATTTGTACTCCTTGGCCTTTTTATAATCAGTAGGAAGGAATTATTTTACCAAACCAATCGTAGAGATTATAGACTAACTTTTATATTTAAATTGTTCTTTTTTATTATGTAAAGAAAGAAATTTTTGAAAATTTTTAAGTGGCTTGTTTCAGATAATTTTATAAGCCCACGTCCCCCGTATTAGCCCTCCTTTCGAATAAGATCCAAATATATAAAAAATAAATAAGCTCCCAGGGAGGCTAATTCGAAATATATTGGTAGCTGAGCCAGCCCCTCTCAAGTAAACAGGCCCTTAATCCATGCCGACAGACATTTTAGGGACTCTTTACTCTATCAATACAATTTTCTATACAGCAGGTTTTAATAGTCCTAACTATTTTTCTTTGGATTTTTTCGTAACTCGAACAAATCTTCTGTCGTCATTGTATCCAAAATATCTCTTTTTAGTTGCACCCTTTCCTTTTTCCTTCCGTTGCTGTCATCAAAGTGACTTAGTGTGCTTGCCACTTCCTTTTTGCGGGAGCCGATGCCTTTATGACTTACCTGTCCAAGCTTAGAGGTTATTGAACATAAAAGCAGCCATAGCCTCGTTTTTAATCTTAAGGGCCAGAATGTTTTTTTCCATGTAACACAAGTCACTACTTGACCTCCGGCATAGTAAATGCATGCCTTGATGTAGTTCATTCATTTCTATAAAAATTTATCATGTGGGACTTAGTTGGAAAAATTGCCTGTCTTTACATCGTTTTTAAGGGTTTCTTGTTCGCTTGGAATTTCATGAGGATGTATGTATTTACGAAATTCGGATTTAAAGAAAACCTTCGTCATTACGGTGAATGGGCTGGTAAGTTCATTATTGTTAGCCACGTTCAGTTCATAATGGTTGATGCAATTTTGTGTTAATAAAATAGATCTCCTCTAATAATTGAAAATAGTATTTTTATTTCAACGTTTACCCAGACCAACTGAATTACTTTAGCTGAGAGGCGAATGTTAGTCTTATGCTCAAATACGCAAACGGTAAAATGGTCTTATGGTATGTCAGATGCCATTTTCATTTTCTTATCAGCCTCGCCTTGGGATATTAAAAGTACATCGACAAGAGGGATGCTGGGGCGGCCATCGTAAAAATTAAAGGGAAGCCCAATTATGTTGCCAATTAAGTATAGTGGATAAAAACTTGCACGGTTGTGAGGTTCGGTGTACAATGGGTTAGCATTTATATCGTTTACACTTGTTTTAGTAAAAAACGTATAATTTTTTTGAATAGCAGAGTTTTGTCAAATTTTGACCTTTTTTTCTTAGTTCAATTTGTACTTCTGATGATTATCATTTGTAAGTGGCTTGTGGTGGTGTTTCACACAATGTTATTAAGTAGTGGATTGACCCCAATTGACCTTACAACATAGAAATTTCATGCTTAAACAAACACAGAGAAGTTTGATCTATTTGAGGGTTATAACATTTGTTACATCTAAGGCAGATAAGAATGAACATAAGACTTAAAGGACTAGAGTTTGTACTGAAGAGGAAAACTTGAGAGAGGAAGCAAATTCCAGGGACAAAAAGTGAGAGTAAAATTTGTTGCCTTCTTGCTATTTAGGACAGCTTAGTTTTCTATTCGCAAATCTTATGTAATGTTGCAAAGTTTTCAAAGATGACATTACAGTGGTGGACCCAGGGGTGCTACAGGTACAAGGCACCGCCCAAATTTTCCATAGAATGATTTAACACTTCTCAAATCAAAAGTAGCCAATCAGGCTTTCGATTTTACTGGTGCCTCTTTTTGACAGGGGCACCCCCTATTGTTAAGCATAATTTAAAATTTATATTCAATTATATTTAAATTCAATCATATGTATATTCTCTGAAACTTGACTGAGCAATTTTTTGGCTGCCAAAGTGTGACACCATGGCATAGTAGCCATCCACTTAGCAACAGACAATTGTTCTAGCAAAATTCACTGTAAACAACACAGTAAGCCCTTTGAATGCTGTCACGTACAAGGGTTTCAGGGACTTTGTAAGTTATTGAGCATCAGTAGAGGATAAATTAGAAAGTGTAGGTTGGTTGAAGAAAATTTGTAGATATCTTTTAATAGGATTTTCAGGGACCTTTTTATGTCATGGAAATGATTGATTGGAGATTTCAGCCTGCGACATGTAGATCTCATCTAGGTTTCCATTTGATTCAACTCAAGATCGAGCTGATTTGCAACTGCCCAAACTGTTCCAACGGACACATACCTGGTAACCAGAGAAAACTTCATAGTCTAACCTGCTTCTTGTGAATAACCTTTGGCAATAAGTCACAGTTTGTAGCAATCAATAGAAACATCCACTTTCCATTTGACTTTGAATACACGTCGGCAACTTACCACTGTTCGGCCTTTCGGAAGCTCAAAGAGATCCCAGGTTCAATTCTTCAAAAGTGAATCATACTGGCTATCCAATGCTTTTTTCCATTCACCAGAGGCAAAGTCAAAGCTTGCTGAACAGTTCGTGTTTCCAAAGTTGAAATATTATCTGCTTGTAGGGCTTGATCTTGTCACCACTCACCAGTAATGACACCAGTTTTTTCAGGAACCTTGATATCCCAACCTGATCATCGCAGTTGCACAGCTTCAGGTGAGCCTTGCTGAGGATTAGAAACAATCTCATTTTTTGGTGCAGCCTCTGGTTTAGATTGGACATCTGAATTATCATCACAAGTTTCTGATTAATGCCCACATTGCTGTCACTTTACTGGTGATATGAGATTCAATCTGATGATCAGTACGGGTTGCTCTACTCTTCTGCCAAAGTTACCTGATGAAATCAACATTGAGTGATTCATAGACTTGTCTTGCCTTCAGATTCCACAACCAATAGCCTTTACCCAGTAGGCTGTAGCCAATGAAAATGCATTTGATACACTTTGGAACACATATGAAGGCATCACAACCAAAAACACAAAAATGGCTAACGTCTGATTTTTACTGCTAAAAACCTCAGCTGGAACCTTACCTTCAACTGCAGATGTTGGACTGTGGTTATGAATAACTGTTGCTGCTAATATCGCTTCAGCCCCAAAACCATAAGGCAGATTTCCAGCATGCAACGTCAAGCAAGCACATTCAACAAGAGTTCAGTTCATGCACCCTGCTACCCCATTCTGCTCAGGCATGTATGGAATAGTAAGTAGACGTTGAAAGCCTTTGGAATTACAAAACTTAGTGAAAGCTCTAGAAGTATATTTGCAGCCATTGTCTGACTGCAGATTGTCAAAGAACAACCAGTTTCCCGCATACCCCTAGACTCAAAAGGACTTTTACTTTGTAAAGTACAAATCAAAAATCTTGATTTGTCATCGACGAATGTTACAAAATATTGGTGACCGGTGCACAAAGCAGTCTGCATTGGACCACATTAATCGCTGTGAACAATAGAAAATGCCAAAATGTATAGGGACAAGAATTTTCAGATATTGGCACAGCTAGATCATCCCTTCATCTAAGTGTATTGGAGTCTATCTATATTAAAACAAGACAACCAGTACTCTGTAGGCAGAAAGAGTTCGTTTTTCACTTGGACTCCTCCAATAATGTTTTGTTTCTTTGTTTTCTCTTTCTTTGTTTCCTTTCTTGTGTATTTTGGCTAGTTTTGACACATGTTTCATATAAATAGGTTGCCATATACATATACTGTATAATGCCTGTAAATTAGGTTATTGTACTTATCATGGAAAAAAGCTATGATGAAATATACTTTTCAGTTTGTATTTAAAGCCTCCACTTTGTATGACTTACCCAAGTAACTATACAAGCTACCTATACTGTAGCACTTGAGCAGCCTCTGGGTACAAATTGCTCCCATTTGTTAATCTTGGAAAGCAGACATTCATTTGCCCCAAGTTAAGTAGTCCTTGTTATGATGATGTTTCAGGTTCTGCATCACCCCTTACTACCTGTACATTATTATACAATGTGGCGGAATGTTTTGTTTAATTGCTAGAAGATGTTTTTATTTATTTCTCTTTAATTATTTCCATTGCTATCACTCTCTGGCTTAATGTTTAGTTATCACTGGATCTACAGATGGGATTGGTAGAGAGTATGCTAGACAGGTTAGTTCATGTGTTATATTTCTAAGAATGTATGTATAGATGAAGGCATTTATTGCTCCTGAGTTGTAATCCTCATCTGAGCTAGCTTTAAGACATACTAATAAGAGGCCACTGGGAATAATTTTGGTACAGGCATTTATGATTCAGCCTTAGTGGCAACAGGGATGAAAATATTGAGGATTGTACTTTACCTTGTGTACTCATGGACTGATGTTGTTGGTAATACTCAGACTATGCTGGTCATAATAACACCTACATTTTAGAATGTTTTTGATTGTTTACAAATAGATTTAGCATGATTAAAATATAATTATCCAGAAAGCCATTGTTATTGTACCACACACAGTAATGTTGCAGAACGCTCTATTGACATTATAAAGGGGCTTTCAGCTCAGTAGGTTACTAAGGTTAAACTGTCAGAAAGTAGAAATGAATTAACCTAGATTTAACTGGGCTGCCTTTGTCTTTGATTAGTGAAGACCCAAGGTGAAACTTTGACAATGGCAGTTTTGATTTCCAGTCATGAGAATGTTACAACTTGGACTAATCTTTTCCCTAAGTTTCCTCAACAGTTTTTTAATATTAAATATAAGAACTTACTACAAATTACTACAACACTACAAACTACTATACTACACTTACAAGGACTATACCAGGAGGAGGATTCTTGCAGATTTCCTGGATTGGGAAATTGCAGCTTTGATATGACTAGCAAAGGACTATTTGGAGTATTATATTTCAATATAATGCTCCTTCACGTTCTTTACAGGATTGTCATTGAAAAATATGGGTGGGTGGTTCACAGGAGATCTCTTTTTGGAGAAGGTCACCTTGACTGCTTGCTTGTTATGATCTGGATTAAAGGACATTCTCCATTGACGTGGCTAGAGGCTGATCAGGCTCAGATCATGTTTCATGTTGGCAGCAGCTGTTTTTGGATCATGAACAACAGTGAAATTTGATGTATCATCAGCAAAAAGTTTTATGTTACATTCTAAACCATCTGACAAATCTTTTATGTAAATTAAGAATAACAGGGTCCCAAAGATAGAACCCTGGGGAACTCCAGCTTCAATAGAACCCCAATTCTGATGTTTTACCATTCATATCGGTACGTTGTTGTACAACAGTTGAAGAGGTGATAGCTCTGTGGACCACCATTGTAGTCCACGTAGGTATATCTGATAGTTTAATCGATCTAAGTATGACAGTGCATGGTGTTGGATGACAGTGCACTGTGATATGATGCTTGTTGTAAGCAAAATGACATGCAACTGGAGATTGGGATAATCCTCATTTCATAGCTTTTCTTACATATAAAATGTTACATTTAGAGCATTAACTGATATATACTTAGTTCACTCTACCACATTGGTAGTTGTGGCGATTCTATATGGTGCCTTGGGGACCTGTGATAGATGCTGTATGTGTATGTGAATGACGAAATTTTTCATTATAGTCTATGGCATGAATGTATGTCAAGTAGTCATGTAGATGTCAAGGCTGGTAATGGGGAGCTGTTATTGTATTTCGTAATGGGGAGCTGTTACTTTATTTGATGGTGTTGTGAATTAGATGTTCCTGTCATTTCTTGTTGTAAGCTAGTGTGGGTATTTGAGACATGATAGGTGCTGACTGGAATCAAATGTGATGTGATTTTAATGAGATGCCTGTTACTGGTATGATAATGTCATGACTAGTAGGATGCATATTTTTGTCTTTGTGAAGTATGATTGGTGTGGAGGAAATTGTTTGTATCTCATCGTGTCTTAATATTTTCAGCTTGCTCGACAAGGTTTCAAGATTGTACTGATAAGCAGATCTCAAGAAAAACTCAATAAGGTAGCAGAGGAAATACGTAAGTATATTGCATTTCATACATAGTCATGATTATTCATTGGTGTAAAACTTGTCCAAGTGTAGCTGATAAACAATTTGTTTTTGATATTTGTGTTTAGTTGCATTTCCCGTTACATATAGGTGGGTATGGGTTACCTAAAACAATCACGCTCCTACTTCTTTAAAAAGCTAGCAAAGTGTCTATTTTGCTTAAGAAGCACCATCTTTGACTGATGCCTCTTAAAAATCGACGGTTAAAAAACCAACTGAGATAAATTATATGCTGGTAAAATGCCATGTTTAAATTAATTTATACTATATGCAGTAACTTGCCTGCGATTGTCCCATGCACCATTCCTGTGGCAGCTACAGGCAGAGTGTTATTTAATAGAAGCCACTTACCTGCGACAGGCTGCAACAACCTTGGATTGCCTGTTATGATGGAGGAAAAGTTAAGCAGTGCGCACCTTTTTCTATTGTTTGAATTTGATTTGAGAAAAGATGTGTAAACCACACAGGGTCTGATTTGTCCCAACATATCAAAACTTCCAATTAGAATCTTGGTTATATAGAATTGTCATACAAAGCTTGTTGGATGTATCAAACAGCGCCATTCAAAGGAGCACAAGGTCTGATGTTCTATACCAAAACATAACTACTTATTCGGATCCTGGTTAAAAACAGGGTCCAACAAAGCTTGTTGCATCTCTGAAGTTGTAGCATTAACAGTCGCACAGGGTCTGATTTGTCCCACCAAATCATAACCTCCTATTAGGATCTTGGTTAGAAAATAGAGACAAACAAAGCTTGGTGCATGTATAAAACTGTATGATTACCAGAAGCGCAAGGTCTGATATTTCTTACCAAATCGTAACTGCTTATTAGGATCTGGGTTCAAAAACATAGACAACCAAAACTGGTTGTATGTAAAAACTCCAGCATTAAAAGGAGCACTGGGTCTGATGTTCTATACCAAAACATAACTACTAATTCGGATCCTGGTTAAAAACAGGGTCCAACAAAGCTTGTTGCATCTCTGAAGTTGTAGCATTAACAGTCGCACAGGGTCTGATTTGTCCCACCAAATCATAACCTCCTATTAGGATCTTGGTTAGAAAATAGAGACAAACAAAGCTTGGTGCATGTATAAAACTGTACGATTACAAGAAGCGCAAGGTCTGATATTTCTTACCAAATCGTAACTGCTTATTAGGATCTGGGTTCAAAAACATAGACAGCCAAAACTGGTTGTATGCAAAAAACTCTAGCATTAAAATGAGCAATGGGTCTGATTTTTGTCACCAAATCATAACTGCTTATTAGGATCCTTGTTAAAATCAGAGAAAATCAAATCTTGTTGTATGTAAAAAGCTGCAATATTGAAAAAAGCACAAGGTTTGATTTTTGTTAGAAAGTCATGCCTGCTTAATAGGATCCTGGTTAAAGAAGTTGGTCGAGCAAATCTTGTTGCATCTCTAAAGTTGTTTACATGTTTTTCGGTTGGCCAGAATTGTATGGCTTCCACTCAAATGGCATATTTGTTGTTCCTGATAGGGAACATGTTTCACATTACATAGTTATGTTGAAGAATTTCACTTTAATTTAAGTAGATATGTTGTGATTAAATGATAATCTGTTTTGATATTGCAGTTTTGAAACTAATTTAGTTCTTTATTATGTATAACAAATGCAAAACTAGGAAAATCGTTGAGATTAACATTAATAGATGCTCTGTTTATTTTACAGGAATTGAAAGTAAACAGGAAGTCAAAACAATAGCATTTGATTTTAAAAATATTGATGGATATGACAGAATAGCTGATGTATTATCTAAATTGGAGATTGGTGTTTTAGGTATGTGTAGTATTATATTAAACGCAGAAGTAAATTTATGATTATGACCACCAGGGCATCAAACTGGAAATCTGACGCCTTTCAATGTGAGCAAAACAGCTCAGTCGGAAACGTCGAATGGTTTGGAGTTTTTCAATCCTGATCGTCTTTCCTAGTTACCTTTTTCCAGGACATTAACACGGCACTTAATTAACGCAGTTTTTAAAAATTCGCGTTAATGAAATACCCGTTAATTGGAAATCACGTAAATTTCCAGGCCGTTAAAAGGGTTCTGGGTAAATAATAATCCCGTTAAAAAGAAAAGATAACTGTATATATAGGAAAATATGTATGTTTTACAATGACCGTATATCAGGCCTTTCCGGTTGACACGGGCGGTTGCCCTTGCCGAATGATTTACGAGGGCTCTTGACCGCCCTCGCAAAAACGTGTTTAACCCCCGTTTTGTTTCTTTAGTTTGTAAACTATCTGATTTATAGCCATCCGTTTAAGACAAAGACAGAAGCGATAATGATAATGGCCTGTCACCAAAAAAGGCTTCCGCCAAACGTTTTTGCCACTCTTTTCGCAAAAGTGGACAGTTCATCGATCGTTTAATCAGTATCATCGCAAAGTTCATTAATCGCTTGGTCTACCATCACTAACTGTATCGTCGTGTTTGTTTCAAGAATCGAATATCTGTCATAAATCCGAAAGGAAACCAGGTCGAACTACAAACCTTCATGAAGAATGGAAAATTCTTTGAGGGGCGATCGCCCTCCTTAGCTTATCGAAGTGGGCGATTTACCGCCCTGGTGACAATTTCTATACGAAAAGGCCTGGTATACAAAACAACTGATGCTATTCTTGAGAAGCGTCTTTATCGTCTGATACAAAGCAAACTAAATCCTCGTTTGCTTAATTATTTTAAATTTTTTTATGTGTCGTCTTCATACTCCTCTCTTACGGGAAAGTTAACAGACTTGACTTTGTTCTCCAAAATGATCAAATTTTCGTCGTTGTTTCCCCAATACTACGTTTACTTTAATTGCGATCTCCAATCCGCCTTGCAATAGAGGAAATCGTTTCACTTCTATAGATATCACTCTTGCCGTCATTGTTGCTCATGAGATGCATCATGGATCCTAGGTTGACACCGCGTTAATTTGATTCATATTTCAATGTGTCTATGGCTAACCGCGTTAATTTGATTCACGTTAATTTAAGCATCATTAGTTTCGGGGTTCGTTAATTTCCTACTATAGGGTATTGTGTGTCTGTCTTTTGCTTGAAACACTTTCACGTGACTTGTCCTTTGTGCTTACAAGTCATCTATTTATCATTGTTTTCACAGTTTTATCAATTTATCACCATTTATCAGGTTTGTAGTATTATATTAACCCATTTGTTTATGGATATTCGCTAAAAGATTCAGACCATTTTATTGACTGGTGCAAAGTGAGGGTTCTACTTTCACACCATGCTTTCAAGCTCCCAGTAAATATGACTAATAGCAATTATTGCATTATTATTCCAAACAACCCTTGAAATTCTTCCACTTTTTTCCACAAATTTTAATTTGTACATAAATTTATTCGGATGCCTTGGAATTTACTTGTGAGATATCATAAATTTCCATGCCACTCTGTGTAAGGTGCGCGATTTTGCATGGATGCCTCCACAGGCACCTGGAAGTTGCACTTTTTATCACTCTCCTTACTCTTCCTTCGTTGCCAGATAACACGCTTTGACATAATTGTTTCTCATTTGTAATACAATGAAAATACAAATTGGTGCCAGCCGTAAAGCGATCTTATGGAAAATTTCCAAATGTTTGAGTCGACAATTGGTTAATAATTTTTGCAAGTAATGATTCTAGGTGTATATATATATGTATAGATAGATAGATAGATAGATAGATAGATAGATAGATAGGTAGATAGATAGATAGATAGATAGATAGATAGATAGA
>JANTCA010078303.1:0-14806 GCA_024741275.1 Chironex yamaguchii
TCTGAGGAGTGTCAGACGAAAAAAGCTTTTAAGTATGATTTTAGCGCAATGTCGCAAATTTTCAAGGCGATTTTGAAGTGAATAACCTTGCTAACAATTGTATACAAGTTGACATTAAACACTACCTAAAGCTTCCTTAGTTACCGACGAAAAATTTTAAATTACCAAGTAACTAAGGCCGAATACGCAGATTACCATTTCTGGTTGAAAGCTGTATACTTGTGATAATGTTTAACATTTATCACATTCGTCGTGTTATCACAGAAATACAGAGAAAGGATTGTTGGTTTTGAACTCCATGTTAAATGCGTAAAACAGAATCATGCCAATCACCACATGGGCAGTTGCCGTCGTAAGGTACAGCTCTGGGCTGACAGGATTGTGTAGAGGAGCGAAGATTTGATGACCATTGATAGAAAGAACAGAAAGGTGATGACCATGCATAATTTACATCACTCCAAATGTGATGTTGACAGAATATACTAGTTAAGGCAGAAAGGTGGAAGAGGCCTGATTAGCTGTCAAATGCGTCTGAGGATTGGAAAAACAATCTGGCATGGTACGCAATGAATCTGAGAAATTTTTTGGAAAGAGTACGTATGACAGAGATTTTTAACACAGATGAATCAACAGAAAATAAAGAAATAAAGAAAATAAAATGGAAAGAAGAAACGACACCTTAAAAAGATGGAAGGGGAACAAGATGTGCTGTTGATACTTAGGGGAAACGCAAGAAACAGTTGATAAAGATTAGACCTGGGAAAGAAAAAGCAGCTTGAAAATCATAACAAAAGCACTTCTTTTTGCAGCTCAAGAACACGCCTAAAGAACAAATTATGTCAAACTCAACATCGACAAGTCAATAGACTCAGTATTTTGTAGATTGTGTGGTTAAAAGGTGAAAGTGTACGCCACATTGTCAGTGAATGCAAGATGCTGGCCCCGAAAGAGTATAAACGTCGGCATGACAATGTCACGTTGTAAGTCTACTAGAAACTTTCCTGTAAATACAATTTGATTCGAAATTAGACGTGGTTTGAACACCAAACCCATGTGGAAATGGAAGAATTAGGGAAGAATTAAGATTTTGTGGGACACGATTATGAAGTGCGATCACCACGCTGAAGGCAGGAGACCTGGCATCTCCGTTATTGGGAAGACAAAAATGCTCTAATTGTGGATATTGCAACACCAAGTCATCACCGAGTGCACAATAAAGGAAAATGAAAAGGTCGACCAGTAACAAGATTTAAAAACAGAAATAGTGGCCAAGTTTGAGGGCAGCCTTATCGTGTCGAGCCGGATCTGAACTTTTCAGCAGCATGTATTTGAAAAGCAGGAAAAAATGGGAGAAGACAGAAGAAGAACATTTTCTCACCCTATTTTGTTCACTTTTGAAATAATAGCTTCAACTTCTTCTAAAATTTGTATTCTGTACATGAGAAATTCAGTTCTCTAGCTTGTGATACACTTGCAATGATGATAACCAAGGTCAGGCTACTCATAAAATGGAGCCTATGGTAGGCTAAGAGCAACAAAAGATGCGTTGTCTAGACAGACTGATTTGAAATAGCCTGCATTTTCCTAACGAAAACAACGTGCTTCATAGAAACAATTGCTTACTGTGTCTCTCTTTAATAGGGTTAATTCTCTCATTTCATTGGGTAAGATTTTTTGTGTCCTAGATGTCTACATTGTTCTATATTGTCTGGTCACATGTTCATAACATGATTACATTTCAATGATACAAGATTGAATTGAATGGAAATTGAACACTGCAAGTTTAGTTGAGCCAATTTGAAATCTGATCTAGTTTATGATGCAATACTGATGGTATTTATGCAATTAACAGGGAAACACTGGGGCTCAATGTCTCCAGAGCAGAATGTACCTAAGTATTTACTATATTTAACAGTGTTTTAGCTTGATATGGATTTATTTCAATGTATGAAAGAGAGGCAGTACGACTGTCATCTGGTCAGGATTTCATCTCTTAGTTTTTGACAAAATCTTTTGAGTCAAGGTAAAAGAAATATTGTTAGGCAGGAAAGACATTTTCAAAAACGTGGCTTAAGAACAGAATGTATACCTGCAGTAACTCAAGACTAAATTGACAAAGACGTTGATAAGTGTAGCTTTGTAAGCCTTCACGTTGACAAAACAACAGATATTCCTTCAAGGGATTTGTAGGAATTTCCTTCAATACAACTTAGTATTATCATAAATTTACATAACGATGGTTAAATCTTAGAGATGTTCTTCATCTTCATGATGTAATCGCAGACAGGTCTGGTCCTGCTATTTATGAAATTGTGAAGGAAATTTTAATACGATATGGCAAATCTATGAAGGGGAAATTAATTATGCAAACGATGGCGCCAGTGATATGTATGGAAATGTCACAGGCGTGCAGGCTCTGATAAGAGCAGAATGCCTATCAGTTTACTTTCATCATTGTGCTCCCCAATGGCTGAACCTAGTTTTGTGGCAGTCAATGTTAGCTATTTCCCCAGTAAGGATCTTTTTAACAAATGTCAGCTCATTAAGCTAAATCATGATAACGGATTTCGGAAGGAAAGCATTACTATCCTATGGGTATTAAAACCCCTCCGTTTGGGATTACAAGAAAGTATTACCATGTTTGAGCCTGAAGTGTTACTGTAGACAGGCATGAAGCTCTTTTGAAAGCTCTAGAGGGTTTTACTGAAAATACACAAGCCTGGTATAATGTAACACTACACCAAACAAATGGATCGCCTCTTAATCTAAATAGCTTTGAATTCTACTCCTTTATGAAATTCTTCAATACTGTTCTTCAACAATCTTTCACAGTTTTCACGTTCAACAAAACAGGCGAAAAGATCATAATTACAGTGTTGGCAAATTGCAGAATTTTCTGATATTGTCTCTAAGATGAGATCTTATATCTCATTTAATAGACATTTTGCAGAGACTGTTAAAGTTGTTGGAGTGCCATCGTCACAATATAATAAAAAACATAACAACAATCAAATTTTTTTCCAAGTCATTGCTAACATTGAAAAAATATGTTGCATAAACGATGTTAAGATTCAAGAGATCTTAGATTCATGGACCTCGTAAATCCTTATTCTTTTACAATGAAACCAAAATTATCATCAAAGCTAGTAGCTCTGTTAAGAACAAAATATATAAATGTACTACTTGAGTTTGCAAACCCTGAAAGCCAGTTTGTTTTCATGTACAGGGACTCTGATTTTCACAAGAAACACCCAACAGAAAGTTTAGATCATCCATAAATACAACCTGCCTAAAGAAATGAGACTTTGGAAGCTTTATTGTTCTGTTCCAGTATCAGACACTTAATTAGGAAGATCTTTCTCAAGCATGAGACGTGAAAAACGAATTTGCAAAACAAGATGGTCCATGATAGATTTGCCAAACTTTGTAGAAGATCTATTCACAGGACACCTTAAAGGATCTGGAAACAAAAACGTGTGCTGGTGGATTTGATAGCTGAGAAATTTGTCCAGAAATCAAGATGGCTTGATTTTCTCTACTTGTAATTATTAGCCACAAACAAGCAACATCAAATGAAGAAATATCTTTTGCAAACCTTTGACAAGAGACGTCAGCTTTACATGATGGAATTCAACTACAAACAAATTTTCCAGGCAATAATTTAGGAAGCTTTAAGGCGAACAGAAAAGGTGGTAGAACAGCAAGCCAACAAGATTGATGAAACATAAGTTATTATTTCATACTAATTTCTTCAGTGAATTTTTACACTTCAAAACTTACGATATACTTATTTTCATGATATACCTTAATTGTGAAGCTACTTTCGTGCAAAAGACTTCAGTTGGTGATTTTATTAAAGGAGTTTGTATTTTGCTCACATCAGAGCTTGACCACCTCCACAGACCTGGCTTTGCCTCTGGGAGGGCTATGGAGTATCAAATTTGCTAAATTGTTAAAGTGATTACTGTAATTGTTGATACACTATGAAGCATAAGAAAGAAACTAAAGGCATGGCAGAAAAAACTAGGCATATCCAACATGACAGGACTATCACAGAAGCTGATCTTGTTACAAATAAGAACGATGTTGAAAAACAGTTGGAAAATCTTGGAGAAACCCCAACCCAATAGAGCTTTGACCATTTGCTCTGGATTTCTCCTTTGGTGTAATGTCCACATAACATTTGTTAATAATCAAGGGGCCTCAATTCCTTTCAGAACACAAGATATCTTTCACATCTTTTCTTATTTTTTCTTGTAAATATGCTAGTTCAACACCTTTGAAGGTTGTCATGTTTCCAATTTTAGTATTTGTACTATAGCAATGAAACAACTCCTTGATCAATTTGTACTTACTTTGAAGATACAGCAATACCAAATTAGCAATAATGTAATTATTACTTCAATGTAAATGGGCCTAATACTCTATGAACGGAATAAAGGAAGTCCTGTATCAAGGACAATCAATTGCATTTTTCCAGTCTGGTCTGTTACGTAGAACTTACCTTTTGACTCTCTTTGACTGGTTCCCTTAAGAATACTATAGCCAATAACATTGCCATGAATTGCAAGCAAATACACATAAGAGGTGGAATTCGAAGAATCTGCTCATCAGTAATGATTTCTTTGCTCTTTGTTGCAAAAAATGCCCCAACTAACGGTCCAATGCTGAATCCAACTGAAAATGCAACACCAATTAATGCCTGCAGAAGAAACAAAACAAGGTAGACAAACCAAAGACTAAACTGGTAGAGTTTCCTGCCAAAAATGAAATTAACTGAAGATATGACATATGACATATGACACTAATGAAGGCTTAATGTGAAACATACACAAAGTATGATAATATTCCCTTGAACAATGTCCAGTTTCAGCATATGATAATGAGGACCTTAAAAATCCTTCACCAAAGCATTGCATCATGATGCCACATCGGTTTAAATGTTGGCTATTCAAGTCTGAGGATTGCAAATTTGAGCCTGTCACCTCCAACTGCATGAAGCTATGGCAATACTCCATTCCTGACAAATACATACATGCGTGTCTGTTGTCTGTTTTAACATTTTTTGTCACGTGCTTGGCATTTGTCCAAATATAAGCCCATCAGATTTCAGAAACAACTGAACAACAGCTTGAAAAATCATGCAATAAAAATTGTTGCAAAGTTTACAGCAATTAGCACATAAACATCTAGTGGAGTGGAGGCTTTTCTCAGCCTCTACCGATCTTATAACAAGCTTCCAAGAGAGCAAAATAATGAAGGACTGCTTTCACTACACTGATACTACTTTTCCTTGTTTGTACTGACTTACAAAAAACCTATTTATGAGAATGCTTTATCAAGTTTGTAATAAAACAACCAATGACAGTTTCCTAACTCATGCATGTAATTTTGGTTTTTAGGAAATACTTTGCTGTGGTGCGTGAAAAATTGAATACTATCATGCCATTATAACTACCTGGAATAACCTCAATCTTACTAACCTTAGCCATTATAACTACCTGGATTAACCTCAATCTTACTGAGATTACTTAGATCTCGATCAATTAAGTTCACTAAATTTTACATATTACTTCAGTAACGTACATTCGTTCATCAAAGAATCCATCTTAATAGTGAAGAAGATCTAAATTCATCATAAGAACTCCAAAGTCCGTGCAACTACAAATGCTCCATGATACTAGAAAAAGAAGGTGCAGACAACTTGTCACAGGACAAAACCATACTCCCCAGGCTCTTGCACAATGACTGATTAGTCAGATGCATAGCTTTCACTGTCTGGGTTATATTGGCTAACCAGATCGAGAACTGTGTGACTGATATTGTCTGTCTGGCTCAGTGCCAGTTGACAACTTACTGGAATTTTGCATCACGAAATGACTGTGTCATAGAACTATTTTTAGGGAAAAAGCTTTGCAGAGTTACTGTAAATAGATATGAGAGCATACTGCACAGGGGCGGATCCAGCGGAAAATCTGACATTCACAAAATTCAAATCTTCTGGCCACGCGCACATTCTGCATACTCTGGCCCAGTGCCAAGTGCATTATGCCATGCCTATGCCTATGCCTCACTATAGTATGTGGTTTATACTTAAGAGATGGGCACGGTTGACTTGACTAAGATAGAACTTCTGTAAAGTTCGTGTTCAGGTGAGAGATTGTATTGTTACAAACGCAGAGCAATAATTTAATTCACGTGTGCAAGGCACAAAAGTGTTTCATAACAGCTACAGCTACTCTTATATTTCAAGAATTTGGTTTGTTAAGATTTACGTAGTAAACCTGGGTTGTATTGTTATACCGGCTGTATATCAGCATTCAAGATTTCTAAAAAGATCCATCTTTCACTTCTGTAACACTGCAAGTAGGACGATCCTTTGTGATATAGTGCTGCAATCTCTCAGCTTGTCATAGCAAAATCATCCCCACAGTAGAGTCATCCCCATCTGACAGAGTCATCTGACATTCGAATTTTGATGAAAGGGACAGCCCACATTCACCACTTTCGCAAAATCATTTTTCTCTGTCATTTTGACTGTGCTTTTGCAGACCATGGAAATCTCCATTTTGGCTGCCATTCGAACAAAATTTAAGAGGTACAATTTCACTGTTAGCTCCTAGGTGCACACAGGCCTAATTTTTGATAAATTTATTCGACATTCGAACAAAATCGTATTGGTTCTGTAAGCGGTTCAGTGACAAGGAAATATCCGCCATGAATTTTGGTGATACCTCACATGTAAACAGCATGTTATAAATGAGACAAAAAGTAAATTTAAGAAGCAAAGGTTTTCGTGATTTCGGGAAATTTGGCTCTTCTGCAAACCTAAAAATTGACCTTCGCCAATGCGAATGTGGCGAAGGTCTAGATCGCCCCTGATATTGCAGAATGTCCTAGAAGCCACATTGTAAAGTATGAAAAGGCCAAATTTGAGGAGGAAAATCAGTCTTGAGTAGTTAACTTGAACTGGAAGTCATGATCAAGCCAAATGAACAACCAATATTCTGAAAAAAGTCCGGCTCAAGTGCCAGTTCAAAACTAACTGGAATTTTCTATCAGGAAATGACTGTGTCATAAAACTATTTTTAGGGAAAAAACTTAAAGAGTTAAAAAGTCACTATAAATAGATATGACATAATATTCCAGAATGCTTCCTAGAAGCCACATTGTAAACAACGTATAAAAAGGCCTGATTTCAGATTAGGAAAATCAGTCTTAGGTAGTCAACTGCTTTGTAAATAAGGTAGATTGTCGAGAAGACATTATTTAAAGGATTTTTACTCATTACTTTGGAAATCCTCATTTCTGACCTCGAGTCAAAGATCCAACACTTGCTTTGGCCGATGTAAGCAGCATGGAAGAATGAGTTTTAAAATATTTCATTTAATTTGTCATGAGTTCAATAATCAGATACTAAAAATCAGACTTAGGAAAACAAAACTATGATTATGAAGCAAAAATTTTACATATTGGACTGTGGATCCAGGAGGGGGTGGCTAACACTAGGGAAATTAGAACTTTCATAAAGGCAAAGTAGTATCTCAATGCAAGGCTTTATTGGTTATTGGGTAAGATTAAGTTGCCACCCCTCCACCCCAATCCATATGTGAAGATTGATCCTTTGTGGAACAGAAATAGTGTGCGCTTAGTACAGTTGATGTTAAATCGAGAGTTTGTTAAAGCATGGATCGCTTGTTTTCTTTTGTGTTTCCCTCTTGATATACTAAAGTCTCCTTTAATGTCCTGTAAACTATTATGAAAATTTCTAACCCAGTAGCTGAGATATATACATGTTTAGACAACTTGCTAACTGTCAGTATTTACAATTGCCAACAACGTTTTGACCATGGCTAGGAAGATCAAATATCTTACAACCATGGATTAAACATGAAACATTTTGGTGTGTAACTCTGTCTGTACTGTATGTGAAACAGTTTAAAGGAGCACAAAGGGAAAAATCTCCTTTGATGCCCCCTAAAATATCCTGAATATTACCAATGTAGTATTTGAGATATCTTCAAATTTCAATACTTTGCTTCATAAGTGTCTTTAAACAATCACCAGCAAGGTTTTGACTGCACACAGGAAGTTGTATGCAAAATCAATGGACCTGGGATAAAACATTTTGAAGTTTATGACAGTCAGTCAAACAAATACATTGTTTCTGTATAAGTAATTTCAGTCTAGTCAAAAACACCTTGAGTACCAAATCATGTACCATACACAATGCAAAGTATATCACATTATATTCTAACATGATAATTCACCTGCATTAAAGTGAGGTTCTTATGCCTTGTGCGTAATAAAAACATAGGCGAGGGGCTTATTTAAACTCTATCAAGTAACCTTATCTCTAATTTCATCTATCTTTCTTGGAAAACCAGAAATATGTAAGAACCTACCATTGCCTTCCACCGGGTTTCTTTCGATGTTAGATCAGCCATTAATGCAGTACAAACTGTGACAGAGCCCTTGCTTAGTCCACCAATTATACGTGAGATCATAAATATGGTAAATGTTTCTGCTTGCATCCAAATTATATATGACACCAAAGTTCCAGCCTATGCAATGAACAAATAAAAATCTTATAATACTCTTTGATATTAGGCTTTTAAGATTTCTTCGAAATTGGAATGACTTTTCCACTGTCACTAACTTTTTAAACAGAGTACTGTGGCTTTACATTCCTTTGATGACAAAGAATAGTATCTGATCTACATTTTCTACAGAATAGCAAATATGTGAACAAATTAGGAAAATCCACAAATTTAACAAATTGGCCTTGGTTTAATAAGGTTGTAATAGAATTTTGGTCAGTATAAAGACATAATGATCCAAGTATATAATATATATCTATATATAATATATATCTATATAACTTATAAAATATACATATATATCAAATCTGAACATTTTTTTGTGGTACAAGACTTGAAAATCACCTTCACAATTTGACAAGAAAATAAAAAAAGACAAAATGAAGAAACAAACATTATTGGAAGAGTCGAAATGAAAAAGAGAACTCTTTCTGCCTACAGAGTTCTGGTTTTATTGCTTTAATGTAGACTTTCTTGTTTATGATTGGGTAGTTTCAATAACTGTTTCATATACAAAACTTGTCATATATACATACTTTCCTTTCTGATGATCCAAGAGTGACAGAAAAAAAAGCTTTTAAGTATGTTTTTATGCCATATATTGTCAAGGTGATTTTCAAGTTTTGTACCACAAAAAATTGTTCAGATTTAATATACATATGCATGGATGTATATATATATATAATACCTCAATAGACACAGTGCTTTTTTATATATTTGTCAAGAGTGGACATTACCACAATAGCTGCACTAAGTGGGAGCCGACCGGGTTCGAACTTGTAACCCTCAGACTCAAAAGCCAACACTCAAACCTCCGTGCCATCACGGCACAAAGGTTTGGTGAAGGACATTCAAAGTCCTTGGTATAACGAGACGAAACCTAGCCGTGGGCAAGGGGAAATTCATTAATTTTTCTGTGTTTCGGCTTAAGCCTTCATCAGTGTCAAATATATGTAATACCTCAACAGACACAGTGCTTTTTTATATATTTGTCAACAGTTGACATTACCACAATAGCTGCACTAAGTATATATACATATATATTGATATTTTTGACTTACCATTGAAATGAGCAGAACTGGCTTTCTCCCACAAACATCAGAAAAAAAACCAATTAAAGGATTTGTCACAAACTGAAGTGTTGAGAATAATGAGCCTAGGATACCTAAAAATGATATGGCAAAAAGTAGATTTAAGTTTCAGAACATTTAATAACTCATGTATGACTGCCAATCAAAATAATCTCTACAATAATTCATCACTTTCTCTGGTTCTCAAGGAACATGCAAGGTATTCTGGAACAAATGCTAAATGTATCACACATAATATATATTATAAAAATCACCACATTGGTGCATAAAGCTTTAAATATAATCTTTCAAAATAAGAAGTACTCATAGTGACAATTTGCATCTTATGCATTTCTTTGTTCAATTACAATAAAATCACCATCAATTTTACACAAGAGCCAGGAATTTAAAAGCTGACAAAGAAGCTAATAATTATTCACTACTAAGATAACATGTTGGGACTAAATCAACAGAAAGTGACCTTTCAAGATAGCCCAAATAGGGAGTAAAACATGTACATTTATGTAATAAACTGAAATCGACTTTTCAAGACTAAGAAATGTAATATTACTTCAGTGTCCATAAACTGATTCCCTTCAACACTGAAGCAAACAGCAAATGAGAAATATTCAGAATGTGCTTAGTTATATGTGCAAAAACAATACATGATACACTCAATGTCATGCTTTAGATCATACTTAACTTGAACACAAGTCTTTCACCACAGTTAGTTATGTTTCATGATCAGTTCAAAATGTTTCTCATTCAGGCAGCTAATTTGCAACAAGCTACGATGGTGATGATGATGATGATGATGATGATGAGCATAAACACAAAGATGATTGTGATAATAACAATGCTGTTCTTTGTTGTTGGCAGTTTAATATGTACAGAAGACACATTCAATGACTCAAAAGATACATACCACCAATAAGAACATTGTTATATTGTCTTTCACTTGGCATTTGCAGTTTATCTTTTACTGTATTCATTCCATTGTGCAGTACATCTAGCAGTGAATCCTGTTGATAAAATTGGACCATCTCTCATATAACCCCAGTTTATCAAGTTTAACTGCACTGATATTTATAAATGAGTTTCCATTCCATAGAACCTACAGCTCTAAAAAAAGATCAATGTCTCCTTGGTTTACAATGCATCCCTGAACCTAATCCGTGAGTACAAATGCTGTGAATCTGTACAAACATGTGAATAGTGACTGCGCAACCAAGGGTGTATCATTTGAGAGTGATACATTTTAGTTGCACGTACATGTTAAGATTTCTCCTTTAGCTCACTACAGGTGAGCAACATCCAGAGCTTAGCATAAATACCTTCCAAAAAGTCGTTTTGTCGTTTAACAATGTGGATGAAAGGGACACCAAATGTGTATATCTTGTCTGAAATCATAATTACTGTTAAATAACACGGCTACCGTGCTGGGACTTCGTGGTCATTTTTTCTTAAAATAGTTCACTGCTGTTATTAGCAGCATTAACAACCCACCATACAAACACAGTTAATCGTGATGAAAACGCCCAAGCTGAAAGTATACTAAGTAAGAAGTCCAACTTATGGTGCTGTTTACGACTTGACACTTAGTAATACGTTTAAGTTTGGCCAAGAGCTGCTCATCTCAACGATCATTTAGGAGGTACAGGCAAACATCTTAAGTGGGCACATGATGAACACCGCGAAAACTACAAATGTTTACTTCCTGGGTCAGGATGGGGCATCGTATATACACGAGATAAGGAACAATCTTAAACGCTTGGAGATCAAAAAAAAATTACCTTAATTTTGGTAGCTGATCATTTAGCTTAGTTACTTACTTTGTGTAAACTTTGTTTCGTTTCATAATAATCCAGAAGTGAAGGCAGTAATGGCAGAATAATAGTAAATGCAATCAAATCGACCAGCAATACTAAGAACACCAGAAATACTTCCTTGTTTGGACCCTTCTTCTCTGTAGGCGAATTGTTACAGTTCTTTGTACCGGGAGTCCCGGCGGGACTGTCTCTAAGCGTCCCCATCCTGGTCTTCAGTGATTCAGGACTAGACATGATAGTAAATTATGCTTTTGATTTAACCGAACAGAACGTCGGTGTGCGATCGAGAAAACAGTTTTAAATTCAAACATCAAAGTTCAAATGTCCTTTCTTCAATCACAATTAAGCTTTGTCACGCCTCACAACGTGTCTCGGCCTACATTCACTTTCCTACCGAATGAATCCGCTTGAGTGGTCTCGAAAGCGTGGGGTGCAACAATTTTTGAACACCATGTAGTTGAAACAGAGAAATGTCTCTGAGGCACAATCAAACACGGACCATAGATAAAGGTGCCTCCTTTGGTCCTCCTATTTCTATGGATTTACGTCATAGTTTTCCATGTGTGGGACCTATAGCTCGAAAACTCGTGGATAGTCCGTTTATAAAAAGGGCAGAAAAGGTGAAAAATTTGTATTTACAACGCAATTACTATTCGCCCTTAAAATAAAGCTCGACAGGATATTAGATACCAAGGATACTGATTTTAACACAATGAGTCAGAAGTGCATCCCGGGGCAGATAATGGTGTGACCTGGGCCCCGGAGCTTTGAAAAATATGGCTCAAAAACGAAATATAATTCACAGGATAAATTTAATATTCTAACATATGGCCAGGGCGAAAACTCGGGCGACTCGGCAAATTAGAAGATCTTATAGAAACGTATTCTATCTCCTGGTAAGTCCTGCTAAGGCATCAACTAGGGCAAGACCTACCGTCAAAAGGTGCTTTAGTTGTGGAGTTTTGGGTGGAATTGCCAAAATATTCATCATTCCCTTACGTACCTTTTTGACAGATCTCTTAAGGCGGGTTCCCACTTGAACAAACACTTGAGCGAATTTGTCAACAATTGGAATGTTTTTTGTTCTTTCATGGCATGGGCGAATTCGCTAGCGAAATCTTTAATTTGAAAATAGTTCAACTTCGAAGCTAATTCGTCAACGATTAGGACGCCTTTTGCCAGGGAACTTTGCTTCTTTTCGCTGACGAATTGGCTCAAGTCTTCACTCAAGTGGAAATTGAATTAAGTCACAGAATTATTAAGATTACTGAATTTCTTTTTAGCCCCTATCAATGACAGCCCTTTTATGACTGCACTTAAAGGAGGAAGTGGGAACCTGGAGACAGGAACTGGACAGCGTGGGAACTGTGGAATCTCTACAGTTATGTGGGGGGAACCATAGGGGTGAACAGTGAAAATCATGGGGATAACCAAAAATCTTTCAAGCCTGATCTCATCGAAAAGTCGTGTAACTTAGGCAAATTAGAGAGAACTTGTAAAAACACCTTTGATCCATTGGAAAAATTTATAAACATTATTCGTTAACAAAAACAATATATCTAAAAATAGAAAACAGCTCGAATTTTATAACGTAGCGTCCATATCGCAACATTGCAAGTCGAACTTTTCAAATCCATAAAATCAAATCCCATGAACCCATCAAATCTAACGTTACAACGACAAATCTTCGTCCTAGGGTTTTACAACAGCCCTGTTGCTCTCAAATAAATATTTTATAGAGAAAATCACAGAAATAACATTTTTCAAGGAGCATGTGTATTTTGAGCAACAATTCTGTGCAAGGTGTGGTGAGTTCTTGACAAAACATATTCTGTGGAAAGATTTTGTTAGGCAAAATCAGGCATGAAACTTTTAGTAACCATTTCTAATTCCAAAGAATACATTTATAAAGCATTTGGAATACATTGTTGATAGGAACCTGAAAAAGTGCTGGGGCCATTGACTAAGTGGCTCTCAAACACAACAAGACAAGCTCGGACATAGCTAATGAAGTTAGACGATAATACCTGACTGTTCAACGAAAAGCTTTAAATGGCTGTCTTTTAACTGCAATTTGATAGCCTTTGGAATCTGAAGGAGGTTTTCTCGAAAATAGGGAAACCGAGACATGATGCATTTCTTGGGAATAAAATTTGGTTGTAAATTGGCTCTGTTTCGCTTTTCCTGACTCTGTTTAGATACTGGTACCTTTCCTGGTACTTCAAAACAATATTGAATGTAGTGCAGGCACGAATTCCTCTTGGGAACACTTGCTTGCACTGTCAACAGTAGCTCTTGCCTGCAGGGACTTCGTTTATCAATGTAATAAAAAAGGCTCATCGTTGTGCCAGATTTCTGTAAATGGCTCTCCCAAAGACCTGCTTTTCTCTTGCGTGTATACATCTGACAAGCCCTTGTATATCCGTTTCCTCCTTCTTTGCTCTCCTTTGCGTCCTTTACCGGCTGCAGATTCAGGGTAAGTCAGTGAGGAACGACTAGAAATCTTTACACTTGCCAATAAGTGCGACAAAATATTGTGCATCTATGCAATGGCGACAGAAAGGCTGCAGATCCTCGTATACTTGAATACTGCACAGTTGCATGTTACCTTTCTCTGGAAGGTGATCTTAACATTGTTCGGTCGCAAACCCTTACCTGCAATGAAGCAACGTTTCACCTCCATTGATGGAGCTTCAACTGTTGCACTGGAGGAATTTAAGATTTTGAGTGCTTTTTCATTAATTAAATCTGCATGCAAAATGTGTCGTCTTGCTTCAACTATGTCAATTGACAGATTTGTTACCACTTCTCTGTAGTTATCATTATCATTGCCATCAGCTATATCTATTTTTTTGCCTTCTTTAAGTCTTTCAAACTCAAAGATCGAAAAGTGTCGACATATTTCCTTCTTATATTTGCAGACCATTGATACCATGTTTCCGTTTGTACCTTTAAATACAATGAAGAATCTACTACCTGATATTTGCTGCTAGCTCCATAAATTACATTCTCGATTTCTCGTTCCTGCATCATAACAACTGGCTTCGATACATTCCTTATGAAGTTTATTTTTGAGAGGTCATCCTTCTTCGAGTACCCAAGTGATTCCTTCCTTGCAGTCAATTTAGAGTTCACACATTCTGACTGATTTGTGTATACACTGCGTAAGCGGAAGTGATCTCTGATTGGCTAATTGCCTGCGTCCTTAGTTACGTGGTGGTAACCTGTAAGCTGACTCGGCCAAAGTGGTGTTGTGAAGTTGTAAAGAGGTCATGTTTGTGCAATTCTTGGCAAACAGTCAGATAAT
>JANTCA010078314.1:0-14806 GCA_024741275.1 Chironex yamaguchii
CGCATGTTTTGGCAGTCATTTTCGCTTTGCAAGCGCGAGATGGCTGTTCTCTAGAAGGAATTGATGCTTGGGGTACAATTGTCTAAAAGTTGCTCCACATTTTTACAAATCCCACAGAAGCCTGGGTACCAGCCTGACTGGCGGACAATTGAGGATTCGCAGCCACGTATTATTTCTAGAGAAGATCTCTACTTTTAGTGCTATTATGACTGTCCCTGAATTTTTGTTCATAAACAGGGTTTTGGGATGATGAGACAACAAAAGCTTTCGTAGCTAATCCCAGCCCTCTTTACCACAGGTTTTTTTAGTGTCCTGTAGTTGTACCTTAAACATTATAGCGGAACACTGGCCACCATACTTTGCACACGCTTAAAATGTAGACTCACTTCTGAAGAAAAACTGCCCTTACTCTAGCTAACTTAAGTCCATAAAATGTATCAACCAATCACCAAACGTCGTATAATAGGTGTTACGTTACCGGGCTCCCCCACTTCAAGTTAAGAATGAGTGTAACTTTTCCCGGTCCTTTTTTAAGTGTAAAATGATGTTCTGTTCTCCAACAATGAGGTAACAACTGTTTTCATATGGAATATCCTAGTACAACGGGACTTGATTATTGTCTCTGGAAGTTAATTAGTCAGAATATTTTGAGTGCTCGGACTTTGAATAACCGCTGTCGGCTTCTTTAATACGATTTTATTTTATTTTAGTCTTTCTTTTTTCTTGTCGAGATGCGAAAGAAAGAAGACAATGATCTTATGTTATGGAGGAGGGCCCAACCAATCAAGATAAGGCAGGAGATATACGCCCCATGACATGAAATCGAAGTGTTACTTTGAGAAAATGTTCTTTGATGTAAATAACAGGTATGGAATTGCATCTCCTATATGCCACAGATTAAATGTAATCCTCGATGAATAGATATTGTAAGCCCATATGCTGCTTTTATTCCTGCTGTTACCTTGATTAGGGGTATTATCTAATGCTCCTCCTGGCGCAAGCAGTACTGCTAATACCACTGCTCCTGAGTCATCGCTGTTGCTCTTACTTCTCCTGGTGCTAATTCTTCTGTTGTAGCTGATACATTTTCAACGTTTATTGCTGCTTCTACATGCTATTTTACTTCTACTAGTACTTTTGATAAATTACTAATTGCATAAATTATTATTGCTCCTCCGCGATCTTGAACTGCTGTTGATATAGATCTTCTACTGCTGATTATACTCTGCTACCATTGGTGTTTCTTCTGCCGTGACTGATACCTTTACTAATACCGGTTATATCCCTGCTGTTAAAATTTCGACTACAGATTCTTTTTACTTCTGCTGTTTTTTTTGCGGCTGCGCCTTCTCTAAAGATTCTATCACGACTTATTAACAGGTATGTCAAATGCTTCCTATTCCTTTTAGTACGTCCATGAAATACACAAATACCACTTATGTCGCTACTGTTACAAATTTTTCGAACTTCCACTTCTCTTGTTCCCTCTGATGTTGCCATTATTTGTTATGCTGTTGTTACCTCCATTTCTTTTGCTTCTAGTATCACATTATAGACAGTTACTGCTCCTTCAGTTATTCTTACTGCTGCTCCTACAATTTCTACTACATGTACACCCTCAACTGTTGCCGTTGCGTATTTTGCATCTAGTTATCCTGCTACCTTTAGTAGGAAGGCCATTACTGCTAGTTTTCCACTCTCTGCAGCCGTTACATTTTCTTTTCTTGTTCTAATACTGGAACTGCTTCTGCTGATTATATTGTCATTTACTGGTGGTAGTCCTTCCGCTAAATCTTTTGTCATCGAATTTTACTCGCAGTTGTGTTGTTAGTACCTTGACTGCTTCCGCTACATCTACTTGCCCTGCTATAACATCTAGTTATACTACTGTTATCTCTTCGCCTCTTATAACTTTTACAGTTACCCGTATAGCTTCAACTCTTGCTCTTACTTGTGTACTTCTTATAACGTCTTCTTTCATTGCCACTAGTTCTGCTCCTGCCATCGCGTTTACTGTTGACATTACGTCAACTATTGCTGTATCCTTTACTGCTGCTGTTACAACTGTTGGTGCTATGCCTGAGCTCTGTTGCTGTGCTAATCTTTGTCTTTTACTGTTACAAATGCTTGCACTTTTACATTGCCTTTTAAAGTATAACATGTAACTCGCTGCTATTAGTTGTTGTAACGCTGTCGCTATGTTTCTTGCTACTGTTAACTACTTTGCCCTTACTCCTTCAGCTGCTATCACTTTTGTGCTCCTACTTCTCATGATATTGCTGCTACGTATCTTGGTGCTTCTGACAGTATTAAATCTATAGTGTTGTGTAATATAACATAATGCCTTTAGTTTGTGTACAGTTGTTATACTTAACTAATGCAGGTACCTTTTCTACTCTAAGACGTCACTACTGCTACTTTCACTTTTGTTCCTCCTTGCATTTCTTGTTTCTAAATTGGTTCTACTGTTACTGCTTCCTGTAACTGTTTTTGTATACCTCCCTCTATCCTCGCACTCCTTGTCCCTCATCTTCTGGGCTTGCTCTTTTGTCTACATAGTCTTCTATTCCTTCTACTTTTGCTGCTTATTCTTCTCCACCTCTTCTACTTCTTCGACTTTTTCTATTCCATCTGCTCCATCTCCTGCTTCTTCTACCCTTTGAATTATTTGTGCTACCCGTACATATACTCTATTCTATTTCTTGTTGTGCTCCTTCTTGTAATCCATTTTCTACCCTTTCTACGGTTCTTCACCTTATTGGGGCAGTTGCCCTAATTCAAGCCATGATATATCTACACAGGTCAGTCCAGGCCCTCATTTTCTATGCGATGCCCTGCGTGATCTGTTTAAGAACTGTATCGTTGAGACATTACGTTTTGGTCGAAATCGATCAACCTTTGGAATTGATTTGCCTTGATTAATATGTGCATAATGAGGACTCATCCTTTGTCGATTAAACTCTAATACTGGATACTTTTCACCCCTTTTGAGGAAAACAAAACTCGATAAGAGGACAACCGTCATTAAGTCAAATACTAGTAGTAGAGATACTGTAATAGTAATACAAGCAGTAAGAAGAGATGTGCTTTATTCCTTGTCAAATATTGATGTCATGCATAATCGCAGAGAGGCTCAAACAAACAAGTTTTTAAGAAAACGAGCAATCAAAGAACACATCAATGTTCAGTAAGATATTGAAAAGATGCTTGAAAATTTCGCGTATTGAGTAACACACTGGAACCCATGTACAATTGGACACCGAAATAGATAGCTTTACACAAAAATATAAAGCTATCCGCTGCGATAAGAGGGGGGTTTAGACTTCTTTGTTATTAAAGTAGCTCATTCGATTCCAAGGTTGGTGCAAGTGATATTTGACAGCGATGCGGTGTTTGAAATACCAGTAACGTTTCTTGGTTTTCATGCAACAAATATATATTTACTTATTGGCATTGAAATTTACACCAACATTTTTGTATCATTTCACCCAAGAAAACATATCAATTTTTGGCACCAAAATTTGATATGGATAAGATTTACAAGACCTTGGTTTGTTTGATTTGATTTGATTTTGCATCCTTGATTTTGGTTTAACATAATGTTTGATGGAGAAATTGCGGAAACCTTGCATTAGTTTTAGTTGCCGCAGTGTAGCCATTGATTCTGTTGATGTGAATTGCGATATCGTGATTTAGTTCGATCCATCAAGCTCCACATTCAAAGTTGGTTGGTGTGACTAATAAAGATACTACATGCGTAGAAAGATAGCTATTGTTAGATGCTGGTATACGGTTTAACCTTAATGTAACTATAAGTAGCAGCATGGAGTTAACTTCCAAACGTCGTTTTCTATTGACATAAGTTGATGCTCAAAACATAACAGACAATATCGGTTGTTTTTAGCAACATTTTATTCGAGTAATAGCTAATGCAGTCGGTTTTAATAAGTTATTTCATGTGCCAAGTTGCTCCTCACAAACCGAACATGTATCTATCGTTTTTTGTTAGAGGATTGTTTTATATCGTGGACTGTACATCAACGCTTTACAAATGAAAGATAAATGGAATGAGTTTACTTCAACATGATTTGACATGGTGAGTCCTTGCTCCTTAAATGGATTTATCGCTGCCTTAGTTCTAGTTGGCTTTAGTGACCCGCATACTTCAAAAGTTACTTACCGTCTTACCGTGCTGCGACATACGAAGAAAACGTTTTAAGCGTCGAACTCTCTAGTATTTAATCACACACACACATACACACACACACACACACACACACTTCTACAAAGGCACTGACAAATGGGAATAATATCGACTTAGGAGTTAACGGTGGTATTTGTTTTAGTTTTAAGTTATTTTTGAACTTGCAACCTACTTCACGTAATACATCTTCAGACGTAAACGAAGCGGAGACAGCCCGCGCTTGCAACTATGTGCCCTAGATCTATTTCGGTGGTTAATGTTCTTTATATTAAAGCAAATGCCTGTGTCCACTGCAATATACTCTCGTTACGTACGTTGATATGATTATTTTCACTTTTCAGCTTATACGGTTAGCTGATCGATTTTTTACTCTCGCAAACCTATATCAATCATAGGGCATTAATTCTTATGTTCAAACGTCGTGCAATTAAATATGATATCATAAATTACACTTTGTGATATTGACATTTTTCGTAGTATCATTTTAAACATATTGATTTCTATTCCATAAACCACTCGACCCGAACACAAAGCATGCATTTGGGCAGTAATGAGTTATAGCCGCACCATACTGGTCTACTTTGTTGTTAAAGGGGCTAGTGTTTAACCTTCTCGTCTGGCAATCCTTCTAACAAATTGCGCTGAAAAATTTTGAGGGCATTTGGCTGAGGAAGAACATGACACTAGCGAAGGAGTATCCATATTGCTCTGGATATTGAAAGCACATTTTTGCCCTCCTTTGCAAAATTTGTCAAGACTGAATCCTAGTGAAGCGCTCCACAAAAGTCCTACAATTTTTACTGCAACGGGCTAATGCTTTAACCACTGGAGAAGCAGCCCTTGCAAGAAACACTAGTTGAGGCTCTTTTAAACAAAGGACTGACCTAGCAACCATCTTATGCTGCTCACGAGTCTACCGAAGACTTACCTATGAGATATTGTGTTCGGTAATACCAAAGTAATACGTATTAAACGTTATCTTTGTAGACCGGATGCATTTTCAGCTTTTTTATCACTCGCACTGTAGAAAAGTTTCCTTCTTTAAAAAAACCTTATCTAGACCATAAATGGAGCGTCTCCATTTGACGTTTCCGCAACACATCGTGTCAAATTTTTTTTTGCGCTTCAGACCAAAAATTTTATTTTGAAATAGTGGCTAACAAAAGTGTTCACTCGGACATCATTGTAGAAGCAGGAATGAAAAGTCGATTTAGGCACTGATGAAAATGTCTCGTAACACCGTAAATTTATAGTAACGGGCAGTTTGCGTCATTTGCTAGTTATTTTTTCGTGAGTTTTCTCAGCAGTACCAACAACATCGAATGTTTGTCGCGGAGGAAGTTGCTACTGTGTGACCTCGCAGGTTACGATACAATAAACTAATCGTATCCGTTTTACCCTTGACAATGTTTGGTTTTTTGTTCTTGTTTTTGTTATTACTGATCTTCTCTCTGTAAACATTTGTATTTGTTATGGGTCTGTTTCGATTTGCAGCAGTTGGAAAAATATGTTAAAGTTAGTTATGTGATCATGATAAATTATGATGTGTACTTTTACTAGTGAAAATTTTGAAGTTTGCGACACTTGCTAAAAAATTTGAAATCGGATTTGATATCATGATACGAGAGCATTCGAAATACGAATCTTGGTACTTACCAGCTCTTTAAGCTAAACGGGGTAGCGCATTCCCCAGTTTATTCGAAAGTTGGTTTGGCCTCCTGAAAAAAAATTAGAATATATAGTTCTTAAATATATATGTATTCTTTAGATATAGGTACTCGTGATTTTGAAGATACCTCTATTTTGTGTCGGATACTCTTTAAAACGATTTAGTTCATTTGAATGTCAGAGGTTTAATCTTAGGTGACCTTGGGAACGTGTAAACATTCCGCTATTTATGTCATTGGGTCTTTAGTCTATCTAGCACTCGTTACCAGAGGATTTTACTTATCGGGCTGAAGTCTCAGACATTTCAAACCCATACCGTTTATATGTCATTTAAATCAAAGTCCTCCACGTGAGGAATTCAGTCGGGAATATAATTATTCCGCTATGAACTATTCAATTGTATTTGTAATAAAGCATGTTACAACATTGCATAGCATTATAACAAACATACTTTTAATTCTTTCCAGGAAAAGAAAGGGGGAATTTCCATTTCTCTGATGAAATAGTATAATCTGTCTATATTCGGTATTTCAAGGCAGAGTATTATTAATTGTACGCACGAGAAAGGTAAGTTGGTTGATTTAATATTCAAACAGCACCATTATCAAAAGCATTAACTTTGTATGGGGAATACTATTATTTTGAATATTCAAATTTCCTCGTTTGTCTTAGTTCCCTTAAAAACACACGGCGTTTCTAGACACCCCTATTTGGTGTAAAATTTGTTCAATGTTTCTGTATATAACACCGTAGGGAATTGAATTTGTCTCGCAAGGATTACAGTTTCACAACACAGATCGTCCTTGCATTTCAAAGTCCCTTCCATTTTTTGTAAAGAAAGTGTCAAAGTTAATGAAGGTGATACTAAGCCATAGCATTATGTAAAATATACAATAATATTGTGACTTGTTCCTGCTATTATCCTAATGTTTGAAGCATATTAACCAACAAGGTGACTTTATGAGGTCAGGAATAAGACTTGTTTGTTACCGTTAGATCGTGTCTTGTTTAAGTTTGCGGTTATATCTCACGGACAATGGACCTCTAACTTGCTTGGCTTTAAGACAAAGGAAAGAAAAAGTTTTGTTGGCAGCAAGCACTGCTTTCTGTCGATTCCAGTTGGAAGAATGATAGAGTGATATCTGAAGTTTAGACTTCTTGAGGAGAGGGGCAGGTACGGTAAATACGGTAATATCATTAGTCT
The DNA here is from genome assembly GCA_024741275.1 of Chironex yamaguchii. NCBI lineage: Eukaryota > Metazoa > Cnidaria > Cubozoa > Chirodropida > Chirodropidae > Chironex > Chironex yamaguchii. Next base: position 7,077 of record JANTCA010078314.1, read on the forward strand.
AAGCTCAAATATAACCATATCTCCAATCTAATCATTCCTAAGGAAGGAATGATTTGAAAATGATTTGAAAATCTTTTAGGATCAGAAGATATTTTTGAGGAGAAACTTTTGCCGACCCAATTTTTCAGGACTTCTCTCAGTGTAACAGTTAGTAAGAGCGGGAAGCTATACACAGTTTGTAACCTTTCTTACATGGCAACTATAATGGGCCTGCCCGTAAAAACGTAATTGCGATAGGGAGAGATTTGTTAAGAATGGTAAATATTATATTTTAATGGACTTTTCCAAGTAGAATATTGATTTACTTTAATATGATTGCATATGGCGAAGGAAGGGTTGATGTAGTTAGACAAGAATGAAAATGGTAGTGACAAATCAAATAGGTTTTGATGTGTTTAGATTGATCAGAATGAAAATAAGACAGACTAATATGTGTTGAAATGGTAGTTGGTCAACTCCAGTGGATCGAAATTGAAAGAATTAAATTGACATTGAATAGAATGGGATGAATTGGATTGGAATGGAAACGGAAACAGAATGGAGTGGAATGGAATGTGTTTGAGTTATTAAGTGGATTCAAATGAAATGGAATTGTGTGATTTCCAATTGAATATAACGGTTGCAAATGAAATAGCTTGGAATGGAGTAGTGACACTGGTTCGGCTCAAGTGGGCCGAATTTGAGTGGTATAGTTTCAAGTTGTGTTTAGTAGGATCGAGTGGAATGGAATGAATTGTAAAAGAATTTGGTGAAGATTCATAGGTTGGATTAAATTTATTGTTTAAATTCAAACGCAAAGATAGAAAATCATGAATACATTTTGAACTTTAAGATAAGTCCGATCTTTGTGCATTTATCCGGACTAGGCCCTAGACAGACTACGGCAAGTTGAAATGGAATGAATTTTCGTGTATAATATTAACTTTAAATTGGAGTAGGTTGGAGCAGAATCTACGTAAGCTCAAACCAAGAAGGACTACAGGACCCGAGGTAGATTTGAATACGTGAGTGAAGTTTGAATCAAGACGGCTTATCTGTTGTGCACTGAAAGCAATTACAATTGGGTTGATTTAAATAGAGTAGTACAGTTTCGAATCGAATAAATTTCAATGCGATAATGCATGATCAGACGAATACAATATCATTGTGTAATGTTGCTCTCACGAAAACTCAATTATTTATACAGTAGTTGCATTTGAAGATGTGATCCTGAAATGTAGTATCTTGGGGCTAGTATGTATGAAAGTATGGTGCTTTTATATTGCAAAGGAATTCGAAATTACGGCAACAACACATAATCCGAGACCCTTACTTTGACAGCACTGATTGAGTCAGAGTCGTGTGTTTGTAACACGGCTTGCTGATTTCTTATTAAAGTCGGATGAGATTAATTGTCTACTTTGCTCCCTTAAAATGTACAGAAGCAACGTTTGAATAATGAAAGCAAGCAAGGTGTATTTTCGTACAAATGACTGTCAGGTTATGTTGTGGTCGAATATCTTTATTGTCGGTAATTTTAAATCCGTTAGAAATCAAATCTGATGACTATTAGCCTCTATCTGGACTGTGAGCACAGCGCAAGGTATTATCACTTATTGACTTTAGTTTTAGAGTTTTAATTGTCCTTGGTAATAGTCTGCTGCTCTGATTTATATACGTAATATTGGGGAATCCTTAAATTGCCCGTCGTCTTTGCTCGCTAGGTAATAATAAAAATTAATACAACTATATGTAAATAAACAAAAACCTGGGGTGATTTTGAGTGCTTTAGGGAGATAACATGTCTATTCTGTAAACACAAGATTTGTCTAATAATTCCACACTATCCAATCGGTTTAGGAATAATTGTTGCTATCATATCAGAATCATGTTTTATTGGTCAGGACATTACCCGTGTCAAGTACGTATAGGTGACATCATATCGCGAATGTGCAAATGACGGCAAGTTGTAAATATGACTGTAATTTCGAATATGTTTCACTTATACGAATTTTCAAATGGTAAACGTAAAAATCTGTTTGCGTGTTTGGGTGACCCAGAAGTTCTATAATCATAGGTTTAAAAGCTGTGGAAGGCCGTTTGAGCTTTCAGTGGCATAAAAAGATAGGCATTGCGAGGCACAAGACTAATTATGATCTTTTTGAACGCAAACATTACTCTCTTGATGTGAATCCTTAACTGATTGTTTGTTTGAAAGGTGTTTTGTTTCACTAACTCAACATATTTTACCGAATTTTTTTATGTTTATAGTTACCAGCTGGAGTACGTTTGTAAACATTTTAGGCTACTGATAGCTCGAACTTTTTTGGCATTTTCCAGTTAAAGGTTTATGGAATTTAAGCGAGTGAAAATTCAAAGCCTCATACTACTTTTGGTACTAAAAGCGCCATGATGTTATACATGATCTTTGTCCTAGTTAAGGATTACCTAAGGTTTTTATAATAACCGTGGCTGCTCAAACCACTTTCATTTAATGAAGGTACACTATTCTTTGTAGTTTGTGTTGCAAAAAAACAGGATAGTGTACGAGCCAAGTGACAGGATCGTCAATTTATGCATTTAGTAGATTAGTCAGTGCATCAGAGAGCACCATTTGCAAGTTATTAATGTTCTTCTAAAAGATTATCCTTGGATTAGTAGTCACTTACCCAATCAAGCTCCCGTAGGTTTTATGACCGCCGTGACCTCGCGAAAGAGAAAGAGAGGAATTCAATTCTTCAAGGCCAGGAATTTTTTTAAGTAGTACAGGGGCTTGATGTGTGGAATCTCATAAGGTTGAGGAATAGGTGGGCGGTAATTATATTAATTATATCATTCGTTTGGATTTGAGGCTGTTGATATCAATGTGGAATTTCTTGAATTATACAGGGTGATATTGATCCAGTTCCTTGTCACCTTTGCCCAACTTATTATTATCTCAACACTACAGGTTACAAGTCGGACAAAAATATAATGATTTAAGACGACCAAATATCACAGGACTAGTATGTAGTAAATTAACGATAAATACAGAAGAGTTGCACCTTTACTGTCAATTTAAAGAAAAAGAAAGTGACATCCGCGAATTTTCTTGTGGTAGGAAAGATAAATTCGCACTTTCAGTCATAGTAAGACAGATAAGGTATAAAAGGAATCAATCGGATGCAATGTCATAAATCATCTGCTGAGGCATGGACGAAAAGTAAATTTGTTTAAGTCCAAGCAAAGCAAAAACAACTACAACCTGTTTACTTTGCTTCTCAGTTTAAAAGAAAACATGAGCTTGGAGTTTTCACTTCCGATAACTAGTTTTGATTTCGTTCGTTAACTGTCAATTCTGCAAAGAGAGTGACGAGGCTTTAGCAGTGGTCACTCCGCTGACTACTACAAAATTATTACAAACATTTTTCGCAGTATTATGGCACTGCAGTTGTGACGGTTTGACTTTCATACAAGGGAGAGTTAAGTTGTTGGAATTCTGAGAAACAAATTGTGCGTCCAGGATAGGCACTGAACCCACGACCTTCAGCTATCTATCCGAGCAGAATGCTCTGACAACTCAGCTACCGTGATGTCGTTTTTCAGAGGTGAATTTTGAGATGTCATGGTTTACTGACTGCGTTTCTACACACTGAAGCAACACTGACCACCAATACCGTGGAGTCCTTCATTAGTTGACGTCACTGGTCATCGCCAAAGTTTTGTGTTAAGCACGATTTTGAAAGGCAAGCTGCTTCCTAAAGCAAACTAAATCAATTAACAAATAACCGGCATACACTTCAAGAGAGAAAGCTTTAGCTGCATAAATATAAAGACCAACTACCTCGCCCAAAACCTTGCTGCGGAAACAAGCTGATTTTAAAGCAGGGTTTCCACAGTAGACCCCATTTAGCCTGTAACCAAGCTGTACGAAAAAGTTAGTGAATACAAGTTTACAACATCCTACTGTATTTCACCTTATTGGCTTATGACAAGGCTTTCAGGTTTTAGTCACTGTCATTGTCCTTGAAAGACAACGTGACTCTGCATTCACCACATCGCTACATTAGCTGTATGGTGGTGCTACGGCAAGATGATAAGAAGGACAAAGCAAGGTCACAATATCTAGCAAACACCTATTTTATGGCGGTCAAAAAGGACGTGGTTATTGGCAAGTTCAGCTTGGAGGTAAGACGTTGAGTTCTTCTCACATCTAGGCTTTGCTAGTATTATAATACTGATGGCACACTTCTCACAAAAACTAAATGGTTTGCCTCCACCGCATCTTGGCAGAACTAAAGTGATGTTAATCTAGAAGTGTAGCAATCATTTGCAGTGGAAAACCTATTGAAGAAGTAAAATAAAGCTACATCGACCATGGAAAATCGGTTACAAAGGATGAAAATCTCTTCTCCGAAATAAAGAAAGGGATACCAACGGGTTTTGCAGCTTTGAGAAAGATGGACAAAATCATAGAAAACCGCAAAGCAAGTGTAACAACCAAATCAGATGTCTCACGTGTGGATGTGAGCTATGGGCATCTAACATCAAGCCAAAGCGAACGTTTGACGGTCAACCCCGGGGAAAGGTAGACCTCAGCATACTGAGGATCGCATTATTAACAGATAATTGAACGCATTAACAAATATGTGAAAGGTCATTGCAATTGCAATAGATCAATAAAGGGGTAAGAATTTAGCAAGCTTGGCAATGTTTTTGCTACGCTCGTTAACAGAGAGGAATTACAGCTGCCCCATTGTAGTAAAAATGGTGATCGCTGAGAAGAAATGTTCTTTTGAAAGAGATACGGGTGCGAGGTTTACAGTAATCAAAAAATTGTACTCAGAGAATTGTGCAGAAATGCAGTTGCGAATATGTACTTTCTGGTTGATAACATACACGCAGGAACCAATGGTCATTTTGTGTGGACTTGCAACATGAGAATCAGGCTGCCGAACTGTTAAGGGTAGTGGAAGGTTCAGGCATTATGCTTAAAGGAATGTATTGGATGGAAAGAATTAAACTTGATTGGGCATTAGTTTATTGGATGCGCTCATCTTTTTGCTATTGACAAGCAGTTGTAGAAGGAATTTCCTGATAACATGTAAAGCCTAGTAGCTCACTGTGCTTGTTTTCAGTTCGAGCAAATATTAAAGAGGTCATTGAAAAAAAGGTGCAATCAGGAACTTGTGGAGTATTGCGAGCGGGCAATACAAAACGGTTCCAGTCAAAATGAAATGCAGAATGGGAGTTATTCTCTCCCTTATGAGCACTGTGTGATGGTGACCTGAACATGCAAATTAAAGACATCCCTAAACCAGAATATACTTTTGTATTTCTGTAAGGTATAGAAACATAGTGTGTGGAAGACTTTGTTATTGTTTATCATTGGATTCCTGTTCTCGTAGATTCATAGGATGACCTGCTCAGCTCAAAGAAGATTTTAAGTTACGGCCATATTTGTGCTGAAAGAAGAGTTATGAGTTGACAATGGGGTTGTGTTTGGGATAGCAAGAGTACTAATTGCACCTCAGCTGCGTAGCGTCTGTCAAACCGTCACATCCTTCTGTTTTAGTGAAGCACCGAGAAGCTTGCAAATTTTGCATTCTCATGCACGAAAGCTCTAGGTCACAATTATTTCTGGTAGCCAGGAACGGATGCCAATGTTAAGATCTTGGTACTTTCTTGTTGCGCTTTCAAGGTTATTCCTAACAAAACAGAGAGCACACTACTTCATCTATAGGAATGTCCCTGGAAACCATGGTTGCACCATCACATCGATCATGCAGCCCATTTTGAGGGAAACCTGTACTTAATGGTTATTAAAAGTGGTTAGCAGTGTGCCAAGTTTCTTTTAAAGCACGTGCACCCACACTTGCAATGTCTGTACTCACGTAATACCAGATACATTGGTTTCAGACAATAGAATAGTATTTACTAGTGGAGAGTTTTAAGAATTTTGCGAGCAGAATGGTGTCAAACACATTTGGTGAGCACCGAGACACCGTTCCACAAATTAGCAGAGAAAAGAACACAGGACCAATTTCTGGCCAGAAACGCAGCAATCTGCAATATACTATTGGAGTTTCACCAGCAGATCATTCACTTGACTCTTAACCTGAAAACTCATTTGGGTCTGTGTTCATGTATGTACGTTAACGGTGGAACAAGTCTTATAAGCAAAGCAATATATGCAAGAGAAGAATCATGATGAGTATTGTAAATGGTGATTGTATGACGTTGGAGCATTGGTGTATATGTTTCTTAAAAATACGTAGGTAATACCAACAGTGGTAAAGAACTCTGGACCGGTTTTTCATGTATCATTGTCTGATAAAAGGGAACGTTGCGGTGTGGGACAACATAGAAAACGTGTAGTATAGGTTCAAACCGGGCGATATAGCAATCAATGCTGGAAAATTAAACGGTAGAGGAACTTAGACCATGAAATTATAGTGCCTGGACTAGATAGTCTGGTGGTCATGGAACTGCAAGCAGGGATATCTTTGCGAAGATCGACGGTAAAATAGGCACCAATTAGTCTTCTAACTTGGTATTTGATGCTGCCTATACTTGTTTATATTCAAGCTACCCTTTGTTACATTATTAAGGCTGTGAGATAATTAGATGGTGATGTACGAAACATGTAATTGTGTATGTGATTGTGTTGTGGTGGAGGGGATCGAGGAGAGGCGCTAACCGTAGAAGACAAGGATAATGTTCAGCGATTGTGCTAGGTGGCACAGATACAGGATTTCTTGCATTTCTCTGAATGATGAGTTATCGGAAAGTTGAATGCGCTTTTCGCCACAAAAAACTTCCCTTTTACGATTTCTACAATATAACACATACTGTACCAACTACTGCGTTGTTAGAGTCACTATGTAGGCCCAGCACTATATTAATCATTTCTACAAGGCCATGAAATCTAATCCATCCTACCAATGCACTTTTTGTTTTTACCACGTTGTCATTAAAACCGATATATCGCAAGATTACTATGTTAAGTCAACTGAAAGGCCAACCAAGTCTTCATAATGAAGTAGTTCATACTCACAATCCACTTAATGTCACCAGCGCCATTGTCTTGCACTAATACTATGTAAACCATTCTTGTAGTACCACTAAGTCTTATTGTTATCGGACTAGTGATTTACTGTCCTTACCATTACAAACTTAGAGCCAATATCTTCAAACCACTTCTATGTTAAATCATTTTGCAGAACCACCTAGTTTTTAAAATTGTGCTTGTGCATACTGTCAGTCAGCTTACTTTGAATAATACCATTGCAACCGTTATCTTGCACCAATACTATGTTGACTGTTCTCGGAGGGTATTAAATCTATAATATTGTAAAGTGCATATTGTCAAGCCACGTTTTTGCCCCTGATATCATTCCATTACTGCCTCTGTCTTGCACTTAAAAGTATTGTTTATCCTAGCATTGGCACCAACACCTTTCTAACTCTTGAATAGTGCATACATGCTGTCACTACAATTTAGTGCCCCTTCTACTACGTCATTTGATCGACAATTTCCTTGTTCAGTAATTTTGCAAGATCGCCAAGCCTTTAACTAGCAGTTCACTTTGCTGTTTCTGACAATACCACTTGTGTCACTATCTTGCACGAAACTACTTTACCTACCGTTGCAAGAACACCAACCTTCTTCAACATTTTTATAGTGTGTATTTTCATTGGTACACCATTTGTTTGAGTGTATATGTCATTGTTGAACAGGAAACATGTGTTGGTAAGGAGTACTTTCAATA
>JANTCA010078325.1:0-14806 GCA_024741275.1 Chironex yamaguchii
ACCAAATATAGGAATATGAATCGTACTTAAGTCTGTCATAGCAAATATAGTAATTTGAATCATACTTAAGTCTGTCGTACCATATATAGGAATCTGAATCGTACTGAAGTCTGTCATACCAAATATAGGAATTTGAATGGCACTCAGGTGTCTGTAATAATTGTAAGGCGGTTTATATTTTATTTCGCTTTCTTTTCTAGGTGTCTGTCAATTTTGGTCCTGATTTTCAGTATTTTCCACCCGATCTCGACTATGTACCGGTGAGTCGGCAACCATGAAGTTTTTTAAAGTAGTGCCCCATTTTGGTCATGAGATAAAATGAGATCCTTTGCAATATTTAGAAGGCTTACAATGACGGAGAATTGTTGGTGAAAGAAAGGGGAGGAGGAAGAAGAGAATAAAAGGAAGATATCCCTCCTCTGTCATCAGTGCAATTATCACCATCCCCTCTTCAAGGTTGCCTTAAAATCCATTCTCAGTTTATCTTCAGTTTCCTCTTCCTCTTCCCGGATAGGCCTATTCTTTTTTTTATATCTTCTCCCATCCTGCTTTGCGCGCCGGCCAAAGGAAGTAAACGTGGTTGGATCAATGTGATAAAAGAAAAGAAATAACCAGTTGTGATTGGTTTAGGAGACATAGGACAGAGTTCTGAGTGATGGGATACAACAGTTAGGATGAAAACCATTGGTATTGACTTTAATTGGACAATAGTCAATCAATGTTCTATTGTCCTTGACGTATCTCTAAAGTTCCTTTGATTGTCTTTTTCATTTTCCTTAACCTCTCGTTTTCTCCGCATTTTGCCCCCATCGTTCCCCTTTCTTTTTCCCCTTCGCATGCCTCCACTTGTCCCTCCACCTCGTCATTTTCCCCTCTTTTATCCCCGTAACTGTCTTTCATTCAATCATTAATGTCTAAATTTTTAGACTCTAGAATGTAACACGTAATTCCTTCTCTGTTTTCGTTCTATTTTCTTTCCGTATTTTTAGATGTCAGATCGTGTTCTTAAAATCGCAGTTGAGCAAACGGTTGCCGATATGTTATATCTGGTGTCATTTGATCATGATGATCCTTTTAATAATATTGTAGCAGAGAAGCAAAACCGAAAACGAGCTGAGAAATGAATGAAATCATCGATCAAACGAAAACGCGATCACCACATGTTGACGCGGATAGTACTGTTCTTTTAGAACGCGCCATGTGTGCCAAGCCGAGCCGGATGATGCAGGTTGTGGCAAGGAAACTGACTCGATGGTGATCAATGACCACAACCACGGTTTGATCAAGACTTGTTAGTGACGCCTCTTGTTGTACCGATAGGGGTGTAAGAGGGACACATTGGCTGAGATTGGAAATTTTCCAGGGTTTTGTTGTGGATAAGGTCTCGTAAAAGTGGACGTCTGTTCCAGTTATGTAATTATGTTGATTAACAAGAAATGTACAGGGTACCTTGCTCTTGTCAACAGAGGAAAGAATGCAAATTGTGAGACGGAAAACATAATTTTAAGGGAAGATTATCGGATAACACTTAAAGACGTTGCATGAATTTTAATCTAAGCTTTCCGTGACCTTGCCTCCTTTCCTTAAGCTGCATCTTCATGTATTTTAATATTACACGTGTGTTTTTCTTGTGCAAAAATCTTCCGTTGCCTCCATCCACTGAAAGGTCTGTAGCAAGACCTATGGGCTTTAGCAATGCCCTTCCATTGATGTCTGCGGGTACCCAGATATCAATAGGCTGTTGATAACCGATTAGTGGTACAGCAGAGAGAATTGTGTTTCAAATATATACATAACCTTACTGTTATATGGATATATTTACAATTTCATAATGCTGCTTAATTGATAACGTAAACTTAATAAGAAGAATCACGCTTCTCAATTTACGAGCGTATAAATACGAATACGAAACAGAGGCTATAGTGTTCCACCTGAAAACGAGGCTATTTCGACCCGATTCGTGTTTCACTTTGCTTTCGTCACAACATAAGCCTCCCGTACATCTGTCATTGATGACCTCCGTACGCGACTCCGCAACCCCCAGTGTTTTCCATTTGCGTCAAGATGATCCTCGTGGTCCATTCCTTTGGGTGCTACAAAGTAACCATCTCCCTGTGCCCTTTGAGATCTGTAAGACATGGCTGAGCCTATGCGTGCTACTATCAGTTACAGTTTTGCTTATTGGAGTATGTTCGGTACGTCCTTGAAAGCTTCTAATCTTATACACAGTAGGATAACCAAAATTAATGTTAGCCATCGCTAAAGTAATACAATGGTCCTTACCAAAAAGTTCAAACCAAGATTGATTGTCATGAAGGATAAAGAGGGGAATGTCCTAACAGAAAAGCAAGATATAAGGCAGTTGGAGAGAGTACTGTGGGGGAAATGTATGCTGTTAACAATGCCGGAGATGTGGAAGAACACACTTTTCCAGGCAACACAGCTTACGAGGACGATCGGAGCCAACCCTTGATGAAGTGCGTTCTCTCGACATATATTGATATACAGAGAGAAAAATTGATATACGGAGATGATAGTTGATATGCAGAGAGAATAATTGATATGCAGAGAGAATAATTGATATACAGAGAATAGTTGATATACTGAGAGAATAATTGATACACAGAGAGAATAACTGATATGCAGAGAGAATAATTGATACACAGAGAGAATAACGAGAGAAGCATATGACAGCCATCTAGCCTTTGATGGGATGAAGCTGAATGGACAGGCATTAATGGAGCAAAGATATTCTGATGACACAGTACTGCTATCATCAACCCTCTGGGCTCAGGTGCAATACAAACCGAGTTAGAGAATGTAGTGAGAAGGTTTGCTGTTGAATGCAAAAAGGACGATAAACTTGGCCTGTAATAAGTTTAACGATGCACTGATCTTCAGTGTAAATAATGAAGAATTGGAAGTGGTACACTTTCACTTACCTTGAGGCACTTATCACGTGAGGCTTAGCAACAGCAAACTTGAATCAGCTTTTGAAAGTGTAGAAATAAAAACAAAAATGAAGGTACTGAAATCATGTGTATTCCCAATAGCTACATACACTTTTAGACATGGACAATACCCAAGACAGATCAAAAAAGATTGAGTGCCCTTGATCTCAGATGCTAGCGGAAACGTCTGAAAATACCATGGACTGTTAGCAAAACAAATGCAAAACAAATGCAAAACAAATGCAAAACAGGGAAGACCTGGATATAGATGACAATTGGCTGTTATTGTGAAGAAGCAGAAATTAAAGCATTTTGGCCATGTAAAAAGACACCAATCTCTGGAAAAACTGATCATGGAAAGCTAAGTTGAGGCGAAAAGAGGAAGAAGGCGACCAAGGAGAAGATTGCATCATGACATGACAGAGTGGATGGAAGTTTCAATGGGAAACGTCGGAAGAATGGCCTTAGAAAGAAGCATATAGAAGACTGTCAGCAACTACGTCAACAAGTTGAACTGTCACTGAGGTTGGATTGGATTGGTCTTCGTGATTACTTGCTTTTTCGCATGCGACCCACGCCTTGGCACCGAGTAGGAGTATCACTATGGACTCTCCCTATTATGTTTCAATGTTATATTAACATCATTAGAGATTACAGTGAATTATGCTGACCTTGCAGCAATCTCTGTTACTCACATTTTTTCTGTCTTCGAAATGTATCTGGCTTCTGCATTTACTGCAGGACGTCAATGAATACCTGAGTTAACCAAATTTAACCAACCTCAACATAGTCCTTTCTCTCAATTTGACCCCACCTCGCAATCTCTTACGCCTAGACTTTAAGGACGCTGGTAACGTGCCCCACACTGTATGTGACACGTCTCCACTGGATCCTCAAATTGAAGGTTTTGAATAGAAGAAGATGTATTTTAAGTACTCAACCTTCCATACCATCATAGCAATAGATTGCCTAGCTTCCTTCTTCGCAACTCTGGTCAGTGCCAGTGTTAGGAAGACTGCAAGAAGGTCAACTAAGAGGACCTTGCGAACATTTTAAACGTGCATTGTGGAGCAAGCTCAAAAATAGATGCGAAGACAATTATTTTTGATACTGAAGCTATCAATAGTTAACGGTCTCCAAGCCAAGTTTCGCGCAAGAGGATGAGCACTGAGATTATTGATTCCAACTCGCGTGGCACAATTTTGTAGTTTTATAATTGGTTATGTCACACCACTGCAAGCTGTAACCCATCTAGTATGGACGGTAAGTGGCGAGTTAGTAGGCAGTTGGCTTAGAAGTAAGATACATCGTTTCCTATTGGGCAGGTGTCAGAACAGAAGTATTAGCCACTCTACCTGAACAAGGGCCATTCCTTGAGTTTTACGCTTTGGGAGGGGTATGTAGGCTAACAATATGCCGATAAAAGGGCGTGGCTTGATGTGGTCAAGTATAGCACATACCTTGTGTAGCAGGTAATTCGACTTTCCAACTGAATTCTTTTGGTACCTATTATAAAATGAAACCATGTTAAGGAAAAGCAATATACCTAAAACTAATTCCAAATTGATGGACCAAAAGGTTCATGCCTTACACTTTCACACTTTGTCCTTGTCGGTTTCAGTTTTCCCAGCGATTGGAAATTTTTAAAATATTTACTGAGTCTGTTAAATCCTTTGAACATAAAAGAAGCATCAAAGATTGGAGACATTCCCCAGTCATTGTGGTTTTTAAATAGGTCTTTGCAAGCTTCAACTGACTGTGAATTCTTCTTTGGTAATAGTAGCTGGTGCAGGTAGCAGCAGTCTACAGCACATAATTGTCGAATTAAAAAATCTTTCTCCTGAAAACTGCGCAGCCTCAGCTACTGTTTTTGATTCTTTTCCCATAACCTCCACATCATTAAGAAAATTGGCAAGTACCGTTTGTTGACAGTAAATAGCTTTACAGTGTTGGTGATATCGATGGAGGGTTCCATTACAATCGGTTGTATGACATCTGTTAGTGGTTTTATTGTCGGACAATCTGTTCATTAAGGACCTTTTTAACTTCTTTCCTGAAAAAAGTAAATATATACATTACAGCTGTAGTAATTGTATAATCATCAAATTTTTTTGGTCTTCTTCAAATGCGATGCCCTAGAATTCTGTCATTACATCTTTTGTTTTGTATCCTGAAAAATTTATGCCAGCGTTAATTTCAGCTTCCAAAGCATCAGATCATGCTCTTTAATTGAGTGGTCTGGGCTTTTAATCTTTATAGTGCATCTATCAAATTTATACCAGCTTTAATTTCAGCTTCCAAAGCATCAGAAGATACTCTTTACGTTAGTGGTCTGGCCTTTTAATCTTTATAGTGCATCTATCAAATTTATACCAGCTTTAATTTCAGCTTCCAAAGCATCAGAAGATACTCTTTACGTTAGTGGTCTGGCCTTTCTTTATAGTGCATCTATCAAATTTATACCAGCTTTAATTTCAGCTTCCAAAGCATCGGATGATACTCTTTACGTGAGTGGTCTGGGCTTATAATCTTTATAGTGCATCTATCAAATTTATGCCGGCTTTAATTTGGCTTCCGAAGAATCGGATGATACTCTTCACGTGAGTGGTCTGGGCTTTTAATCTTTATAGTGCATCTATCAAATTTATACCATCTTTAATTTCGGTTTGTAACTTGACGGGAGAACTGCTTATTCACAACTGCTCAATTCCAATGCTATCCAATTCAATATTTCTAGCCACAAAATCATCATGTTCGATAGCTTTAGCGCATTCCAAGTCGAGAGTAACCTTTATTAATACGTGAGAATGATCCCGTCATCATGATCATCCTTAATCATGCAATGATAAGGCCTACTAAACTTCACTAAGTAAAGCAAGGTTCTCTGCAATTGGCTTCAGCAATATTGTTCACAATGGCCATGTCGTCACAGTCTGCCAGTTGTGACTACATCTTATTTTGCCAAGGTCAACAGTATTGCTGCTTGTACAGACTGAACATCAGATTAACAGCAAATCATTGTTCTTCATCACCAACGTCGTCGTTATCATCATCACCCTCATCATCGTCGTCCTCATCGTCGTCCTCACCATCGTCGTCATCATCACCATCGTCGTCATCATCATCATCGTCGTCTTCTTCATCGTCATCATCATCACCATCGTCGTCATCATCACTCTCATCATCGTCGTCGTCATCATCATCATCACCGTCATCATCGTCGTCATCATCATCATCATCACCATCGTCGTCATCATCATCATCATCATCATCATCGTCGTCATCATCATCGTCATCAGCATCATCGTCGTCATCATCATCGTCGTCGTCATCATCACCCTCATCATCGTCGTCGTCACCATCATCGTCATCACCATCTTCGCCATCATCACTCTCATCGTCGTCGTCATCATCCTCATCGTCATCATCCTCATCGTCGTCATCACCATCTTCGTAATTATCACTCTCATCGTCGTCATCATCATCGTCGTCGTCATCATCACCCTCATCATCGTCGTCGTCATCATCCTCATCGTCGTCATCACCATCTTCGTCATCATCACTCTCATCGTCGTCGTCATCATCCTCATCGTCATCAGTTTGACTGATTTTGGTCTTTGTGATTCTCTTAATAAAAAGTTGTAGTCTAGTCTGTTTTGTGCCATCCTTTTCAATTCATTCAGCTGTTTCTATGTCCGTTTTTCTAATTGCCGGAGCCTCTCAAGCTACAGCCGCCCTCTCTTGGAATCTTTGCTTGTCATGCCCAGCATGAGAGACTCTTCAAGGGAGCCTTCCCTTCGAAATAGCAAAGTTGACTCTTTTGTACATTTGACAGTAGTGGTGTAGGCTTCCCCATAGTGACCGATACAGAGATGTTTCTCCTCCCTGTGTCACACTCCCCACAACCCCAGCGGGCCTGACCTGAGCTTCGAAACGTGATCTCACAAGTGTGCCTGTCGGTGACAGCTGACCTGCGATCTTTTGAGTTATGCAAGAGGACAAAAGGACTGGTATCGAATGTTATGATCATGGTTCGTGGCATATATCAATATGGTGATAGCAAGTTAATAAGAGAAGTAAGTTAAGGATGTAGTAGCTTGTACTAAAGCGTACTGTTTGTTAAAATTACAATTTTAATTAGTATTTAAGTTGTTGGTGGCCGCTGTAGTTTTTGATTTGCGCACAAGTTTAAATACTGAGTGATCTGGACCATGGTTGGATTTACTTAGCCAACCCACAGAATTGCAGCAACATACTTGTTTAGTAACTTAGTAGACTTGCATTAAAGTAATCACTCAGATGTGGCGTGATTTTCTTTTGATTTTAAATGGATTGATGTCATTGATATTGGACGGTTTAATATCGTTCGTTTCTTACCTCGCTAACTTGACCTTACTTCTTAAAGTATATCAGGGGATCATTTTTTGTTAAGACGTGAATCATGGAGTCAGATGACCATATTTTTGTGGTACCAGCCCGTCTGACTTACTTAGATATATTTAAGTTTATTTTACTCGGCTTTCGTGCTGCGTAAGAAAGAGCACCAGACCTCTACATTAGATTAGTTAATTGCACTTATGACAAATTACTTTCATTGTATACCAGAATCCCGTTCTGCTGAAGTGAAAGGATGCAAGTGAATTTAACTGTTTAATACATCGTCAGCAAAACAAACAAGATTGTGGTCGATGGCAATGTTTGGGGTGGGTGGCTGAGTGGTTAATGTGTTCAATCTTGAGTTCAAAGACCTCGAGATTGTACACATACTTTATACCTCATAACGAGGTCAAGTGTGAGTATAAATATCATACAGGTATTCCATTCCATACCATGTAATATATTGATTTCTGTGTACAGCTTGAAGGTACATTCGAAACTGAGAATTGTTAGGGGAAGGAGACAACAGAATTTCTGAGGTTTTATTAAAAACCTTCCGGCATGCAAGAACCAACTTGTTATGTATTGTTTTATTAACGTTGTTATGAAATATAGTGTTGTTATGGTGGTATTGTTTGTAGATTAAATTGGAAGTTTAAGAATGGTTTATCTTTGCATATTTCCATTGCAGGTGTTCAGATGGATAGCAAAGTTTTAGCATCATTACATTGAACTTATCCTTGATTAACAGCCATATCAACAATATGCATTTAGGTAAGCATTAGGTTTATCTGTTTAAGATGTACATGTAGTTTTTAATAAATGGTAGATAAGCATGGTGTTGCAAGCCAGGCATTCGAGGTTTGAATTGTCATCTCAAGAAGAAGAATATCGTAAGTGATAGGAGATAACAGAAACTTAGTTTCATCAAAGGGAAAAGGAGCACAATAGAGCAGTTAAAAAGGGTGACATCAAGAGTCACAAATTTTCCAAACACTTCTGGACACATAATCATTCCCTTGATTGGGAAAAGAAACAAATTCTAGATAAGGAGAGTAACACAGTAGCATGATAAATAAAGGAAACAATTCATTTCCTAGAGCATAACTGCCACATTAACTGTATATCTTACACCCTTCCAGAAATATGGCTTACACCACTAGAAAAAGAAATGCAACAAGCACAAAACAGGTATGGTGTCACTCCTCAGAGCATTTCAGTCCCTGTCACCACAGAGGTCCACACTGATTAAACTTAAAGCACCTGTACAAAGTCACTTCTAGCAGCCTGATGATGGGAGGAATATCTCTCGAAACGTAGCTCCGAAAAAGCTTAAGATTCATGACATGATAAAGCTCCTATATCTATGGCTTCCTCTGAGTCCATAAATCAAAGAAATTTCAAGAAACGTAGTCTCACAAAGTGTTTGCTTCCTAGCATATATTGATCATGGCATGGGGACCAGCTATGCTTGATTTTAAGTATGTTACTAAAGACATGACTGAATATGACCAGTATGTGTACGTATATCTAGAAACTAAACTAGTGCTTAAATTAGGTCAGTAATTCATATGCAATAGATGGCTAAGAATGTTCACTTTTTAAAAACTGGGACATAAAGCACACTTAACAACACACTTCACTATAGTCTTTTAGTTAAATATAATAACACAATAACCAAACATCACACTTAAGGCTGGTAAGCCCACATTGACCAACAGAGAAATGGCTCTGTTTAGGGAAGTCCTATTGTACACCAAGGTCAACATGCTTCCATGTCCTCTGTACATATCTTGCTATATCCACATTCCTCTGTCCTTGCAAGGCAGGCTTCAGCCTTTGTCTTCACTACATCAGTAGCATTGATTGGTTACTGTCATTACTTCTATGATTTGCTCCACTACAAGTACGAAACCATCATCTGTCCAATTTGAGTGATAATAAGAGATGTATCCCCCATAACATCTGTTACTAAATTGCCAACGTAATAAAAGTCATCATTGATATGAATGCTGAACAGACAACATTTTCATGACATTTATACATTTCAGGAGGCATTTGTCTTGTGCTACAGGAGAAATCAAGTTTTTCCTGTAACACAGGCCTCCTGCAACAGTCTTTGAAAAATGACTACATAACCTAACCCTCTAACATTGGAGATGCGAATGGATGGTACATCATTACACATTAATTGGCATTAAATAACTGCTTTCTATCTGGCATTCCAGTTTGTATTAATGAGCAAAAGGCAGTTGCTAAAAGATAAAAATTTTAGTTTGTCTGTTCAGTTTGTTTTTTGGTTAGTATGTCATAAATGAAACCGTATCATTTTTTGCTGAATTTTTCTTGACAATAGTTAACCAAAAAGTATCATTGCCATTAAATTTGGCCAGGTTTTGTTCTATCTATATTACTATGTTAGCCTCGTTTTCTACTTTAAAATACATACATTACACAATACTACAGAAACAAAGTGCCAGCTGAAAGCTTAAGTATGATATCATTTTAAATGTGCATTTTAATTCTATGGCTTGTTCAAATTCTTATGTGCTTGTTATCATTCATTGCAGGTAACTCAAGTAGGTCAAATGTTGGTCTTTCAATGTCAGATGAACATATGGAACAGGAAAATGACCGATTAGTGTCGAATTTGTCACATAAAGTGTCACACCTCAAAAGTGTAAGTTGAATCCTCTTGTGTTTTGGATTTTACCTTTGGCAATGCCAGATATTTATATCTTACATCTGCAGACACATCAGTGCATTTTTATGAATGAAGGCATCATTTTATGGAATCCTGACACTCTTAATTGAATGCACTATGTTGTATGTCCTATTCATGTTTTTTATTGTGTATGATTGGGTGGACCTCCGTATATCTATAAGACATATGTACATTTTGTTATAAGACCCAAATTCTTAGATTAAACATGACTAGGTGGTTTAAAATGCCAATTATTTCAAATTCCTATAACATTTTGCCTTATCCTTATTGCTCTTTTCTATATGAACAGTGGAGCTTTTTGGTAGTGTTAGTAATTTTTGTTGTTCATTTTAGCTGGCAGTGGATATTGAAAGTGAAGCTAAATATCAGAATAAATATCAGCTTGGTGGAATGGTAAGAATAATTGCCAATAATCATATATGCTTGCCATTTTTGAGGTTATCTTACTTTTTACTTCATTTACACAAAATTGGTATTGGTGCCTGTATAAAACGTTTGAGCTGCAATGAGACCATTCTTTTCACATAATTATTTCATCTTATTCATGCTGGTCTTGACTAAGTTAAAATTTCCAGAGCTCAATGAGGTATCATAGATTTTAATATTTTGAAGGTTCCTCTGGGACACAATTTTTTTTGCAAGTTGTCTATGAGTTTGGAAGCGAATTAGGACCATTTTATACTGCTGAATCCAAAATTTGCTTTTATTCTTCTCAATCAAGTCAGATTTTTATGCTGATATAATTCTAAGAATTTGATCTTCTGGCTACAGTATTGATTATAGTCCTGTGACATCATCAGTTACTTTTCTTTAATATTTCTCATCCAAAAAAAGTCTCATTAGAAAAGAATCAGTTTCTAACAGAATGTGATTATTATATAAATGTTGCAAGCTTCAATTTCTGAAAATTGAATAATAGAAATTGATAAAAGTAAGTACATGTAAACTTAACATGACATCATCAATGTGCAAAATTTCAAGGCATCAATGTTGGATCCAGCTGAAATTCTGATGGATACTCAAGTCTCTGATACTTTACATTCCTCTGTCCAGTTCCTAACAATGTCCTTTTGGCATACCATTGAAATACGTGATTAAAATGGAAATGGTCAAATGTGAGTTTGGCCTTGGTCACTACATACTCGGTTATTTTTCATCGGTAGCTAAGGCCACCTTGTAAACTTTGATATCAATTTTGGTGAAATTATTGACAAGATTTTTTGAAAGCAGTCAAACTTTGACCAGTAATAAAGTGAATTGAACAATAACATCAATACACAAGTTTGAGTAAAAAATCTAGCTAGTAATTGCATACAAATTGATACAAAATTTTTAAAGATGTCCTTAGCTACTGACAATAATTTGAAGCACCTGGTAGCTAAGGCAGAACTCATAATTGACCATTTCTGCTTTAAGTGCATACAGAATTACACATGACAATAGGATGTGCTTATTGGGGGTGGAGGAGAGTATCTGGTCTGTCTACCAGAGATTTGTGGATGGTTTTCCTTGGTCTGCAAGGCACTAATTCCTTCTACATAGGTCAGTCTTTATGCAATACTAAGCATTATCCCAACTGTCCCCCAAACACAACAACCGTGGGTACTTGGTGAAGCTAATACAGATTAAGCAAATCCACTGCTTGAGTGACTCGGTAACCAACTTAAGGTGATGTCTGCATGATAAGTAGAGTCTTAGAGGTTTTCTGTTATTACAAGGTCCTTCTTTGATCATCATTTCGTATTATGTGTGTGATCAATTTTCCCAGTTATTTCTTTGACATTTGCATTAACTTTCCTTGGCATAGTGTCATAAGTTTGAAAGTATATTATTGTGGTTAGTTGGTGTTTAGTTGAGTGGTATTCCTTTTCTTCTCACAGGAGGAAGAATTTGAAAGTTTGAAAGGCTACATGGGAACAAGTGTTAGTAGAGTGACAAAGCTCTTGTCTTCTGGAGGCAATAATAGAAGAATAATGTGCTATATGATATTAGCTCTGGTTGGAATCTTCTTCTTTGGTTATTATATACTTGGTAGATTCTCAAGGTAGAATTAAGAAAACAGCATACATATACAAATATACAAATCTATTTCGATCTGTAAATCATGTGACTTAAAATGGTTCTTGGCATAGATTGTTTGATTTGTTCTTTTTAGGTGTAGTACTAAGTTGTATTGTAGTGATATTTGTTTTTACATGCCTTAGCACTCAGTCAAATGTTTAGATAAATAAGGCATGGGATGGAGCTATTTATTTTTTGCACTTTTCTTTTTACAACAGTACGGTTTTAGTTCATCATGCTCTGTTTATGTTTCTGACTTCTGGGCTCAGTGCTATGAGTAGTTAAAAATATTACCCACAGCAGTGGTTATTAATTGACAAGTATGTCACCTCATGACACGACAGCAGTCAGTGCCTGTTCTTAGTGACATTTGTAAGACATAATGCAATATGTTTATTTGTCCTTTACTGAAATAACTTATACTGCTATGAATAAAAGCTTGAACAGAAGACGAAAATTAGTCTGCAATTAGCAGTGATAAATTGATTGATATCTTAACAAGTATACAGTATATATACTCAGTAAACGATTTATGTCCTTACAAATGCATTGGCTTAGTGATAATTGCATTCCACGCTTTGTCAGTACTCCTTACAATTTTGGCAGCATACCCAGAGACCATAATTGTACCTACTCAAAGAAATACACTTGGCATTTTCTCTGCATTATCCTTTGAGAGAAGTCTCTGCGTTATCCTTGCATATAGTTTTATTACTTAAGTGTTGACAGAGGCAGTTGCCACCATCATTGTAATTTTTTGTTTTGTTTTCATTCTCTGGCTATTTTAAGTAATAAACACTTTTTTGTGTATTGGAGATGGAGAAATACTAGCCTATAAATTACTTTAATTTAGTGTTGGCAATTGCTGAATACTAATTTTTAAAAAATACTTGAACACCCAAGTTAATGGTCTTATGCATATGTGTGATTTATACATTTATACATTGTTAACATGGGTGTGTAGCTGGGTAAAAGGTACACTTAATTTCTTTAAGGTGATTTTTGAAGCATGTATGTGCTACCTCATCAGATTAGCGATAGGTGTTGGTACTGCATACATGCATAAGCATATGATTTTGACTGATCTCCTTAAATTTATTAAATTTGCAATTTAAGTATGAACCGGCTTGGTGCAAGCACTAATTATTAGTACAAACTTCCATTTAGTACAGTAGGCCTGTTATGTAAGTGGCAGAATTATTATAGCATTCTTTTTATTTTTGTGTCACAATATCCAGGTTGCAAAATTGATTTGCACTAACTTTGAGGGAGATTTTTCATGTACAATTATTCCTTTATGTGTTATTATGCAGCAGAATGACTGCTTTGAGGACAAGAGACCCCCAGTTTCTGCTCTGGGGTTGAATACTATAACATAAATTCTGCTTTTTCCATTATCTGCCCTGCTGTATTCAATGCAGGTATGATCTGTTTAACTTTAAATGATTTAGAAAATTATAAAGTATGAATTAATGAAGATTTTTGTATCATTAAAGAAAATAAACGTTTCAGAAGAGAGATAGTACAATTTGTTTTAGACAACAGTTATTCACCACAGTACATTATGCTTACTATGGAGCTTATGTATAACTATTTCAGAGATATCACTTAAATGCCAGGGTCCTGCTGAGTATCTTTAATGAGAAACAGCATGGATATAGACTACTTTAATTCGGATAATTACAAGTGTTGCAATATTTAAGTACTTTGGAAATCAACATGTTCTGAACACAAACTCCCTATTGTCCCTTTTTGTACATACATCCATGTCTTGTTTGTTACAGCTGATCAGTAGTGGCATAGGCTGATGTGGTATCAAACATCAGTCCATTGCCTGTCCAATGTAAGGGAATCTTATTCATCTTTACGATAGACATACTTTTTCTGAAGGACTGCACCTTAAAAGTATTGTCAATTAAGAATGTTTTATAAGCTCACGTTTATTAAGATGCAGTATGTACAGTTGACATCTCCTCTAATTGTGGTTTCTTACCTCTGATGATTTCGTACTGCACACTCCTAGGGCCTGTTGGTCTTATTCCCATAGGCTTGGAGTTATATTTTCCCAAGGTGTACTCATATGATATATTGTCAGTCATTGAACTACGTAGAATTTGTACAAAATATGGGAGGATTGCATTGTGGACCTTATCATACAGTTGACTGAATGTATAGCAGAATAAGGTCAGTCACATTAATGTGAAATGCACATTAGTTCCTAGAAAAACATCTCAAGGGTTTCTGATAGCGGTTGAATAGATTGCCGTTTTATGCAGCTGATCGCCCAATAGACGGTCCGTAGGAGCTTTAGCCCCCCCAGTGCCCCCAAGTCTACGCCCTTGATAATTCCAGTTGTTTTATATGTTAAATTTATTTTATTCATGTTGTGAAATGTAGATATTATCAAAACAAATGTAGTGGAGTAGATACTTCACTGCAGAGTGGTAAAGTGTGACGTCACCAAACATCTATTTTAGAATTCATATCTTTATGAATTGTCAAAGAACTCAAAAAATAGAAAAAATTCGCATTTTATTCCAGTATAACGAAAAATTGCCTAAGATGTGGGAATTGGAATTTTAAGATTTCCTGTATAAACACTGTATCGACCTGGTTCCTAAAATCGTTAACCAGGCTTGCAATACAGTACTTTGATAGGGCATGAACTGACCATCCACCATCTATTTGACAT
>JANTCA010078347.1:0-14804 GCA_024741275.1 Chironex yamaguchii
AAGACCTAAAAGTGTTTGACTTGAAACCAGTGTATACTAAAGACCTAAGAGTGTTTGACTTGACACCAATGTATAAAAAAGACCTAAAAGTGTTTGGCTTGACACCAATGTATACTAAAGACCTAAAAGTGTTTGGCTTGACACCAATGTATACAAAAGACCTAAAAGTGTTTGACTTGAAACCAGTGTATACTAAAGACCTAAGAGTGTTTGACTTGACACCAATGTATAAAAAAGTATACAAATGACTTAACAATGTTTGACTTGAGACCAATCTATGAAGACCTAAAAGTGTTTGACTTGAAACCAATGTACAAAAAAGACCGGAAAGTGTTTGACTTGACACCAATGTATACAAAAGACCTAGAAGTGTTTGACTTGACACCATTGTATAAAAAAGACCTAAAAGTGTTTGACTTGAAACCAGTGTATACTAAAGACCTAAGAGTGTTTGACTTGACACCATTGTATAAAAAAGACCTAAAAGTGCTTGACTTGACACCAATGTATAAAAACGTATACAAATGACCTAACAATGTTTGACTTGAGACCAATCTATGAAAACCTAAAAGTGTTTGACTTTGAACCAATGTACAAAAAAGACCGGAAAGTGTTTGACTTGACACCAATGTATAAAAGAGTATACAAAAGACCTAAAAGTGTTTGACTTCACACTAATGTATAGAAAAGACCTAAAAGTGTTTGACTTGACACCAATGTATAAAAAAGACCTAAAAATGCTTGACTTGACACCAATGTATATAAAAGTATACAAAAGACCTAAAAGTGTTTGACTTGACACAAATGTATAAAAAAAGTCCTAAAAGTGTTTGGCTTGACACCAATGTATAAAAAAGTATACTAAAGACCTAGAAGTGTTTAACTTGACACCAATGTATACAAAAGACCTAAAAGTGCTTGACTTGACACCAATGTATACTAAAGACCTAAAAGTGTTTGACTTGAAACCAATGTATACTAAAGACCTAAAAGTGTTTGACTTGACACCAATGTATAAAAAAGTATACAAGCGACCTAAAAGTGTTTGAGTTAACACCAGTTTATACAAAGGACCGAAAAGTGTTTGACTTGACACCAATGTATAAAAAAGTATACAAAAGACCGAAAAGTGTTTGACTTGACACCAATGTATAAAAAAGTATACAAAAGACCGAAAAGTGTTTGACTTGACACTAATCTATAAAAAAGTATACAAAAGACCTAACAGTGTTTGACTTAACACCAGTGTATACAAAAGACCTAAAAGTGTTTGACTTTACACCAATGTATACGAAAGACCGAAAACACCCAGTTTTTGTCGACCAAAACCATTTTCTGGTTAATTTTGTGGTCCATGTTCCGTAATTTTATTTACAATTAATACATCTGTATCTTCTCAGAGCGTTGTTGGAGTATACAATTTTTGCGACAGAATGTGATGGGATGTTATAAGTTGAAACTGACGTTTCCCTTAGAACCGTGTGTTTGGTCATGGTTCAATACAGGGTTGCCAACTTGGATTTTTCTAAGCCAAATTTCAGAAATTTGGCTTTTTCAGAACGTGTTTGGCTTTGAAAAATTGATTTGGCTTGGGTCTAAACGTCTGGGTTAATTTCGCTTTTTCCACAATGATTTCCGTTTAAAAAATCGATTTTAGCAAAACGAGTAAAGTGACTTACAACTGTTACAAAACGATACCCCCGACAACAAACTGAACACGTGGGTTCTTGAGGTTACATCATATCTCAGAATGGGATGTTCTATTTACAAATCGATTTTGTCGTATGATGCGATTGTTTGTGTAGGCAAAAATGCCGTATGATAATAGAATTATGTATATTAAAGAGCGCAGGGAAACAACGTATTTGTTATACATGCTGAGGTATGAGGAACTTAGAGGTATTGAAACATGATAAATGGAGAGGGTGTACCCAATACGCTGAGTCATGATTTTCGTGCTGTAAAGAAACCACCTTCGAGATGAAAACAGCGGTTCTATTGAAGAGCAGTACAGGAAAATCCAGTTTCTGAACTGGGTTGGTGGGGAAGTTTTTATGGGGAAGATACCAAGCGATACAGTTGCATTCTGGTCAGGAATAAGGAGATACTGGAATTCTGCTGGAAATACGCCATTCAAGTCCAAATCAGAATATGCCCTCTCATGCTTATGTCTACCGGTAAGCAATGCTGTGGCAGAAGGGGTCATCTCCAATGTCACATGTATGAAGACAAAGCAGCACAACAGGATGAAATCGACTGCACTAGATGCAATAGTGAGCATAAGAACAAACCTGCATTTCAAGGTTCGCTGTTGTAAAGATTTTACAGTAACTAAAAGGATACTCAGCTTATTCAACACAGAGCAAATGTACATGGAAGGATCAAGTGATAAAAGTGATGAAGATAGTGGCATTGTCGGCTCTCTGTGTTAATTTTTAAAATCTTTTGGATAGGGGTATTGAACAATGTGTATGTGTTAGATGCGAGATTGCTTTCTCATTATGATTCTCATTATCAGACTCGTTTTCAGTTATTTGTGATTTCTATTGTTCAATAGTCTCTTTTTCAAATTTGGCCTTTTTTGGCTTTTTTGCATTACCCATTTGGCTTAGCGGGTTTTCAGGACCTGGCAACCCTAGCTCAATAGGTCAGATGGAGGGTAATATAAGGCTAAAATAAGGGACGCAGGTTTAGGTTCACGCCTGGTAGTGTCCAGTCGACGACAAACAGTAAAGAGAAGAAGGAAAAAAATACTAGATGTAATAAGTGACAAAAAATGATATGCTATGTGACGTGCTAAATCTAGCTAAGAATTGGAATCAAATCAGGTGATATTTTTTAGTCGCTATTGTTTTGTCTGATGAATATATATATATATATATTTTTTTTAT
Source organism: Chironex yamaguchii (assembly GCA_024741275.1). NCBI lineage: Eukaryota > Metazoa > Cnidaria > Cubozoa > Chirodropida > Chirodropidae > Chironex > Chironex yamaguchii. The sequence goes on from JANTCA010078347.1 coordinate 2,892, forward strand.
CCACAGAGACCAGCGATGCCTTATGGTGCAAACTGAAGATCAGTACATTTTTGTACATAATGCCTTGCTGGAACACATTGAATCAGGCAATACCGAAATTCAGGCGAAAGACCTGAGAGACTATATTCGTACTCAAAGTCAAGTCAATCCTAATAATGGTAAGTTTTGCTTCTCTATGTCTAGCAGGGGTTGCACGTACTCGTACCTTTGAAACAGCTGTAGAAACCAAGTGTCTGTTTGGGGGAGTGGAAGTTAATTTTACGAGCATAGAAAGTCTGTTTTAAGTAGAAATGACACCTGTAAAGCTTTTCGTCCGACACTGATCACGTAGAACCCGTCAAAATGAAGTAACGGACAACATAGCAGAATTTGTAGTTTAAGATAGGATCGAAAATTGACCGATAAGAAAGCAACGAATCAAGTATTGTGTGAAAAAGACACATGACTGAGAATAGAATGTACAAAGGAATGAAAGAACAAGACGAGAAGGTGAGATGATAAGATAACCACCTCTCCCCGTCTCTCTCTCTCTCCGTCAATCCCTTTTACTTCCTCTGCTTTCCTCCCCCTCTCTTCCTCGGTCCCTTTTACTCCTTCTGCCTCCCCCATGTTTCTCTCTCTCCCTCACTCCTTTTTACTTCCTCTGTCTTCGTATTTCTCTATATCCCTCAATCCCTTTTACTTCCTCTTCCTTCCTCCCTCTCTCTCCCCCTCACTATTTTTTACTCCTTCCGCCGCCCTCCATGCCCCTCTCTCTTCCTCACTCCTTTTTACTCTCTCTGTCTTCATGTTTCTCTCTCCCCCTCACTCCCTTTTACTTCCTCTTCCTTCCTCCCTCTCTCTCTCCCTAACTTTTTTTTACTCCTTCCGCCGCCCTCCATGCCCCTCTCTCTTCCTCACTCCTTTTTACTCTCTCTATCTTCATGTTTCTCTCTCCCCCTCACTTTCTTTTACTTCCTCTTCCTTCCTCCCTCTCTCTCTCCCCCTCACTATTTTTTACTCCTTCCGCCGCCCTCCGTGTCCCTCTCTCTTCCTCACTCCTTTTTACTCTCTGTGTCTTCATGTTTCTCTCTCTCCCTCACTCCCTTTTACTTCCTCTTCCTTCCTCCCCTCTCTTTCTCTCTCTCTCTCTCTGTCTCTCTCTCACACACACACACACACAAACACACACACACACACACACACACACACACACAAACACTCCCTTTTACTCCCTCTGCCTCCTTCCATGTCCCTTTCTCTCTATAAGCGCCTCGGTCTATGCTCTTGCATACTGAATATTGTGCCATATCTAGGGTACATTTTTGACGTTTGTGTATATTAATTGACTTCCGTTTTGATAGGAATAACTGGACTTATGGATGAATTTATTAAATTAGCACGGGCAGATGCTGGCCATAAGTTTAGCGAGGCAAATCGCGCTGTGAACCAAAACAAAAATCGTTATAAAAATGTCTATCCGTATGATGCCACACGAGTGAAGTTGAACCAGATCCCAGCCGTAGACGGCTCTGACTACATCAATGCGAATTTTATCGATGGATATATGTCCAAGGCAGCTTTCATTGCAACGCAAGCACCCTTGCCATCCACCATTCCTGACTTCTGGCGAATGATATGGGAACAAAATAGCAGAACAGTGGTGGTACTGTCAAAAGAAAATGAAGGGGGAAAGGTAGGCTAGTTTTCTATGCATTCATTGTCACATGCATTACGTTCATTTGTAAGTGCACGGGTATTCTTAAAATAGGAGGTAAGTGCACGGATATTTTTTAGAAGAAGCTTTAAGTATTGGTTATGTTTAAGCTTTTAAACAGGGATCTCTTTTGTACGAGCTTGCAAACGCGCAAATATATTCCGTACTTTTTAACGTAGGTTCGCTGGTATCCTTGTTGTACGATTGTGCAAGTGCACGTGCATTCCTTGTGCACGAGTACGCAGAATCACGAATTTTCTTTTACTACGTTTAAGTTTTTATGTATGAGTGTGCAGGTGCACAAGCCTTTCATAGTATTACGTTTATAAGCGCACGGTATTTCTAACATGTATCATTGCATCCTCTTTCGGAGGACAAAAATTCTTATATACCCGGACACATTTGACAGAAAGGAATACCATGGTCAGTATTTCTTTAATGTATTTCTTCTTCAGATTGGCACAGATACAATGACACTAATAAATACCTTCTGTTGTGAAATCTTAGAACATCATATTTAGTGACAAAATAGTCCTCAGTTGCCATCCGACTGGGATGCTAATCTACATAAACGGTATTTAAAATGCATATATTATCATTAAAGTTAGTTATCATTTTGCAAGAATTTTTCGCCGGACAGAATTTTACAATATTTGCAGTTTTACTTACTTTTTGCTTGGAAATCGTTGTTGCCTAACGGGACGGACCATCCGATCTCGGATGAATGACCAATTACTCAATCAATCTACCCTTTCCGTGCATCTGCCTTTCTACACGAATAGAACGTACTTGATTGCATAATTTATGTTGTGGTGTATACCGTATCGTGTATGATGTTGTATATTTTTTATTAAAGCAAAAGGTCCACGCCTATTGGCCATCTGATGGCTCCATGAAAATCGATGGTTTTATTGTGGAGACAATTAATTCGTCGAATACTGGCGAGTTCATTACTCGGGAAATGAAATTAACCAATACTCAGGTTAGTTCAAATGAATGTAATATCTGATGATGATCGTGGCAATGGTCCACGAGTGTTATCATGCTCTTAACTCCCTTTTTACTATTTTGTTGTACTCGCAAATGACTTTGCCAGATTACGTGATCTGCTCGTCGTGTTTTGCGTGCGTTACATTTAGTTACAGTCAAAGCACAAGTACAGTTTTGAGAGATAGTTGTCTCTGATAGCCTCCCCGAATTGTCTCCAGTTTCGTAAGCCCATGGACCACTCCCTAGGTTTTCACGTGAAGCATAATCCCTTAGACACCTCCAGCAGATTTATGGTGTTGTGTAATTCCTCCCCCGTTTTTCATGTGAAGCATAATCCCTTAGACACCTCGCCCAGTTTTATGGTGTTGTGTAATTCCTCCCCCGTTTTTCATGTGAAGCATAATCCCTTAGACACCTCGCCCAGTTTTATGTGTGGTGAATAGTCCCTTGGACCCCTTTTTCGATCTTCTTGTGATCCATAAACGTCCCTACAGTAGCAATACAACACTGCAATTTGCCTCCTTAAATCGCGCTTGGTCCTACTGCCCTGTAATTTCCAAGTTTAATTTGAATCATGCAAAGGGGTCTTTTCCAATTACTCTAACAAACTGGTGTTGTTTTTCGTTTGTTTGTTTGTCTGTAGGTTGGTGTCTCAAGAGTTATCAATCATTTTCAATTTACTGCTTGGCCGGAGCAAGGATCACCCGATTCAGGATTCGGAATGATTGAGCTCATTGGCCACGTGCAAAAATGGAATATGTCTGCAGGGTCACCGCCCGTTGTTGTTCATTGCAGGTAAGCATTTCTTAAGCATTTGGTAATCTTGCGTGGTAGTGATACGTTTGTGTACGCGACGGGATTGTGTGTCTAAGAGACAGAGAAAGAAAGAAAGAAAGAAAAAATATGGGTAGACAGAGTAACAGAAGATGGAGGAAGAGGGAGTGCCCGTTTGTTTGTTTGTTTGTTTGTTTGTGTGAAAGAGCGAGTGAAGAGAAAGAGTCAGAGAGAAAGAAAGTATAGAAGAAGAGAGAGAAAGTGGGAGTCTCCTTTGTGTTTGTTTGTTTCTGTACATCTTAAATTCCTGTCCCTATTTGTGATGATTGTGAGTAAAAGAATCGGCCTTTAGATTTTTTTCATGTTAATATCTTTATGTCTACCTTAGTGCTGGAGTTGGACGAACCGGTGTCTTTATCGCTCTTACAAATCTCGTTGAACGACTCAAGTCTGAGGGAGTTGTGGACGTATATCAAACTGTAAAGCGCATGCGTCAACAGCGGACTGCAATGGTGCAAACACGGGTACGTTTGATTTGCTACTTTCAAATTACTGGTGATTGCGTCACAACGTGCTGCATATGTCCGAGGGGACGTACTTCGTCCGTAATTCCGATAAGGTCGCCCCTTCTGGAGCAGAAGTGCAAGTTACAAAAATTCACGGAATGTAGAATCGTTGGTTAGCCCCTTGTCTGTTGGCTCCTTCTTTCCATTCCTCTCTTTCTCTTTTCTCTCCTTTCCGTCATCTATTCCTCCCCGTCGTCTCTCCCTCTTCATGTTCCCAGCTTTGCCTTTTCTTGACCTTCCTGTCTTTTTTTGCCTCCCTTATTATTCTTCCACCCCTTATCAATTTTTTTTTCTTCCTGATTTTCCTCTATTTCTGCTATTTTCCTATTCCTCCCAGTTTTCACCTTCCTGTCCACTTGCAAGCTCTCTCAAACACCCACCCACATACTTTTTGTCTTTCCTTTTGTCTCTTTCTTCCATTCCCCTCTTCCTCTCCTTCTTCTCCTTCCTCTCCTTCCTCTCTTTCTTACCTTCCGCTCTACCTTGTGTTTTCCTCACTTCTTCCTTTTTCTTTCATTCTAAACGTCTTCGAAGTCTTTGTTTCCCTTTTCTGTTCCGTCTTGTCTCCTCTTGCATTCCTTCTTGCTTTTTCTTTATATTACCTCCGTCTTCCCTCGCTTTTATTTCTCCCTTTCCCTTTTGTGGTTTGAATCCTATCGTGTTGTCGTCTTCCTATTTTCCTTCTCCTGTACCTTCTACTATTGATACATTATTGTCTTCCTGTTCGTCGGTTGCGCTAGCCCTTAACAGTGTTCGTGCTGATTAGAGATGACCTTGCACGTCATCTTACAGTTTTTCCTTCTTTTTATTTCAGGACCAGTACGAATTTTGTTACCGCGCTCTTCAGGAATACTTGGATTCGTTTGATCTTTATGCTAATTTTTCCTGAACTTCATTAAGGTGCAAATACATAACTAATTAGCATTTTGGATATATAGCTGCTGGAAATTTTAGCATTGTAAAGAAAGTGTTTAATATTTCTTGTTACAATGCAATGCGTATGAATCGTGTTATGGATAGCTCCAACGTGTTCTTTGTAAGTTTATGGCAAGACCAGGTCTGTTGCCTAGCTTTAAATGTCTTAAAAGAACTATTTGTGGTAGCTTTGGTACCAGCGCTCTCCGCATTTAAATTACTTGATACTTAAGGTAGTACTTGGTGCTTAGTATTCTTATGTTGTCAAGTAGATGGTGATTGCCGGACAACCATCACAGGACAAGGCATCCGACACTCGGAAGTTATTGTAGATGTAACTAGGTGTGTTGTAGACTTGTTATCTCCCTCAAAGTAACATGTTTTAATATTTGCAATGGCATAGTTATAGTGGAAATGGTCAACTGGGAATCGTTTCTTCATTTTTACGCCGACGAACTTACTTTTACTACGATTCCAAGCGAGATTATGATAGTGTTGTGACATTGAAGTATGAAAGACGTACGTTATAAGTACTAAAGGCTAGATCCAGGATTCTTAATAACGTGGTGTTGACGATGCGTTAAAGACTTGATCCCTCAACGGGAGGTCTGAGGAGCCACTTTAAACCTTACAATTAATAAATTCTCCCCTTTTGTATCCGTGGATTGTATTACCAGGTGCGTTCGTCTTTGCCAAGTACATTTAGGGTCAGAAATAATATTAAAATAGTGCATTCCTCTCTGCAAAATAAGGGCGTATGCTCCCTCTGCCACCTTGGATGCCGCCTCGATGCTTACCTGCCCAGGCTTTGAATCCAGGCTTTGATTGCTTGATAACTCGACAACGAAATCAAGGTTGATGTTTTATTTACGTGAAGTATTTAAGGTGCCTTATGCCATTGAATTCATTTTTTGGTTTGTTTGCTCTATTGACCATTTATTTAGTTATGACGTAATGGGGCCACGTGCTATGGTGTTCATATCATTAAGATGTAAATATTAATACTAGGACATTAACTGTAGTCCGCTTAAAATGATCTTAAAGCTCAACAATAGGTGACTTGTTTGATAGTAGCATCCATTTGAGCTACGTTGTTAATACTAAGGATTCGAAATCTGATAGGCAAAGGCCATACCCAGGATAGGTTGATCGTCACAGTTTAGAGCTGTTTCTGGGCGTTTTAGACAATAATGATACTAGGTTACCTAACTCTATACCAGGGGGCACAGAAGTAGCTCTACTTGCGTAAACTGTTATGTTTAGTGGTAAGATGCCCATTACCACTCGTGAAATCATTTCTGATCCAAATTGGTTTCATTCTATGTCCTTGTAAATGAAATCTACTTGAGCCGCTTCTTATTTGATCTGCTATCCTTTACACAGCTTTGGCTGGTTTTCCCGCCCTTTCACGTGTCTGTTAGAACCTATTCCTTATAGTATGTGTCAGTCACAAACCTCATGAAGATGTTTATTTTGTGTTAGGAGGGTAGCATGCAGTCAGCACCTAAAATTGATATATTGTAGACAGTTCTATTTAGATTAATCGTTAGAAACAGATTGTTTGAATTGCTGCAACCGAATTTTGGTAGGAATCAGTTTAAAATTTAGCCTAGTAAAAATATATGTTCGTTCTCGATTTGCTTTCATTTCGAACTTTCCGATTCTTCGCATCGCATGACAATGTCAAAAACTGTGGAGGACAACTTCTGTTACAGTGAAAAATCAGCCTCGTTTTGGAACCACAGGCTTCATCAATCAAACTTTCACGGTCATTGTGTTATCTTGACAAATAACAGCAATGACTAAAAAACTGCGGCCAAACTCCAATTCTTAAGTTGTGGTGCTTAAAGATAAAGCAATGTGGCTCCAACAACCTTGAATAATTCATAACAGAAAAGGTGACCAGATTAAAGACCAGATGATTTCTAAACAATACGATGAAAGGTGTTTGTAACATTCAGTGTTGGGAGACTTAAGCAAATTTTTGGACATGAGTGGACCGCTTCTAGTTAATATTATTGCTGCAACCTAATAACCTAGAATGAACTGAACTTGCTTGCTAGTTTAAGTTGCAAAGGTGAAAGAGTCTCTCTACAAGACACGGTACTGTCCAATGGCCTATCCACAGAGAGGAGTGGAGTCCAAATTCCATGATTTCAGCTGATTACATGCATTGTTACTATGACATTTTATCCGGGAAAGTATTGTACAAATTTAATGCAAGTGCATACTTCCACATAGTACTGTATATCCCATTTATTGCCGATTGAACTTTTTGCTGACTGAATTCCCTTGGACTCAGTTTTGTGATGCGCTCATTCATGTTACTTTACTAACACACATTTCTCCGCGTATACAGTTCAGATTACCAGCAAATATCCCAGATTCCTCCCACTGAAGACGAGGCTCCCAGAAAGCAAGGCTAATTTATTTTGCTATTACAATTTGACGCAGTCATCAGATACCATAAACAAATTTCCTCACTGTCCCTGTCATGACAAAGTAACTTCTATCTAGCTATCACTAAGTATTGACTTCAAGTTTTGACTGCTAAGCATTTATGTTTATGGCGGTTGGTTCTGTCGGAGTTTTGGGTCCCAGTTTTCTCTGCTTTTTTAATACCTGTATGCTTCTACCTCTGTCATATGACAAAGGTCTTCCCAGAAAGGGCAGTCAAGTTACAATTTTCAAATTTCATTGCTTCACTAAGTCAATTGTAAATTATTTCTTCAAAGTATCAAGGTCTGCACATCGTAACCAATTCCGCTTGGGATGTAAAATCTGATGAAAACAAACCTTTTACCTGGTATGGCTAACGACGTGCCTTTCCTTAGCAACTAGTCTAATATTAGCTATTAGTTTAATATTAGGTATTAGTCTAACTTTAGGTATGGCCTTAGTTGTAGGTAGCTAAATTTCAATTATTTATTGCTTATTTGACAAGAGCATGTTTGTGTTTACGTTGTAATTTTGTCTTAAGTAAAACTGACTAAAGCGTTTCGTCTGACACTGATCACGTAGATTTGTCAGAATACAGTAACAGAAAACGTAGAATTTGTAGTGTAAAGTAAGATGGAAATTGACCAATAAGAAAGCAGCGAACCAAGTATTGGGCGAGAAAAGACAAAGAGAATAGGTACAAAGGAATGAAAGAACAAGAAAAAGATAAGCAAAAGGGTAAGATGACGAGATAACCACCAAATTCAACTAGTAGAACACCGTGGGGGGAACCACAAATCCCTTCTGTTTACACAGGCTAGGCTTACGCTCCCGAATGTAAACCAACCCCAAAACACCAAGATGAAATTTCGACCTTGCTTTGGCAACAACCGAAAACAAATCATCACTATAAAGCTTGGCGCAGGATGGACTATTAAGAAGATGCTGTCCTATAGCAGAGCCACATTCCTTAATCATAGGGTAAGATCTACAAACTCGCAGGGGTTTCTTGCGAATGCTTGTTGAACCCGTGCGAGTGTGTCTTGGTACATGCTGCTTGATTGTTTGTAATTGTGCCCCGTATAAGTTGTATTTTAATGAGGCTGTAAAAGTTCTATTTTTGTATTCTAAGGTTCGCTTCTTCAGCATATTGTCGACAGTAGCTGAAGTTAAAAGTATTTATCTGGCAATTTAAGCCTTTCTTATGAATCGTATGTTTTGGTTAAAAATTCTGATGAGATACCAAGAGCTAGTTTGCCATATGTACTTTTCTATATTCTTGCGCTGAAACCCGAATATATTTAATACTTTCAACTATGAATATACCGGATTTTTCTCAGTTACATGGTAATCGAAGATGACGTTTCGCACTCAGCTTATGATATTTCCAGATGTTAAACAGATAAATGTCAGTCTGCTACGTCTCCGGAATCGAGCTTGTTTAATGCAAAACAGGACAATCTCATAACAAAAGACGGTTGAGCGGTTTGATTATCGGCACATGCGCAGTTGATAGTCTAAATAAAAACCCGTCATGACAGCACGTGACTCATGACGTAAAGCAATATTAATGTTCGCCATTTTGTGTCCAACTTTTTGCTGCGAAATTCAATGTTCAACACAAGAAATTCAGAATGCCAAGTTGTGCAGCACCGTTCTGCTTTAATCGTACAGAAAGTGGATAGAAAAGGCATCATTTTCCTTCAATGCTTACAAATTCTGAGAGAAGGAGGAAGTGGGGCCATTAATTGTCGACAAGATAAATCGAAACCGAGTTAGTGTACTTAGTGAGCTAAAAAAAGTGGTTTTATACTTTAAGACGTATAAGCTCAGAGCAGAGCTGTATAATTCTCCTTCTGGAGGAGACTTCTCTATCATGGCAACTCCAATTTCCCTGCTCTATTAAATTGATGAAACATGCTTGTAGAGTTTAGACAGAATTAGCTTGCCATGTCATTTATACGGGTAGGGCAATTTTTACGTTTTGTTGCTTCAAAAAGGTACCAAACAACGCACTTATACTTTTAAATGCTCTTTTTTAGTTATAAATAAACAAATAAGAAAAGCAAAGGCACATAAATAAAACACGTAGCGAAAGCAGTTCAAGAGCTCTATTCAGACTTCAAAGATGTCAAGGTTGATAGTTGGGACGATTCTCCCCCTCCGGTTAATAAACCCTCTGTTTATTAGTTTCAACAAGAGTTCCGACCCTCCAATAATTAAGACCTCCCCGTCTTATGCACCGGAGTATTATGCTACATTAAAGAAGTGTGATAACATCCATTTTTATTCTTTCACGTTAGAGATCCCGTCGCCTGAAGTTTGATAGCAACAGACACCTCGAGTTGTGTGTTCATAGTTTTAGAAATGGCATCTGCGGTTTGAAAAGCACTGTGTGTCATGGCCTGTGTTCTATTCAGAGACATTGCGCGGGACTAACCGATGCGACAATTGATACTTTTAGTTGCCTTAGTCCGCCAAATTGAGACGCGTTTGGAGGCAGGGTCAAGGGGGGAGGGGGAGTCGAAATTGTGACATTTGAAGAGAAAAGGTGCAAATGCAGATTGCTTAGAAGGGGTTGTTAAGTAGGTTACTTCAGAATGTGTATAGTTTATAAGATGTATTTCAAGTTAGTTATGAAATAGACAAAGTCAATTCATTTGTTCATGTCGGTCACCTAATCAACTACAGGTGTACACGTGCATAACCCTACTCTCCACCAATCGAATAATATGGTCCTTCTCCTTATGAGACTTCACTTCGTGTTTGGCTCATTATTCTTCCCTCACTTCTTCTACAATGGGAATCATGATTTCATTTCGTCTTCCAATGAGACGGAATGGACTCTGATATACGGCCAAATAGTATATATCATCCCGGAAGGTACCCTGGAGCCCATCCCTCTCAAGTGAAGCCTTTAATTTTGCAGCCTCTTTTTCAGCCAAAGTCCTATCAGAGGCGTACCCACCAAATGTTCTCACGTAGGCGCGATATCCATCCATGTCTCTGACAATTAAGTCAGGATTCTTTGGGGTTGGCACATTTTCGTGAAATTGTCTTGGTACAAAAAAGTTCATAAATGATTCACAACTGTCCTTTTGGATAATATTCGTCACTGGCACTGTCATGGCGATCGATTGATTCTCCGTATTTTCACCGCGAATATAATTGAACAAATTCCAGAATTGAGAATTAGAAGGTTTCTCCTTATTTGCGCCTAAAAAAGTTTAAAATAAAATAAGACGTGAATAAAACCTTACAAAACAACTACTCCAAACTCATCAAACATCATCATAATCATCAAACAACAGCATCATCCATCGTCACTACTGTCATCGTCATCATAATTAGGGCTCTCACGATTAGAAAATCGATTAATCTATGGCCCATAATCTAATCTTAATGATTAATCGTCAATATAATACATAAACAAACACAATCTACAAATAAGCTAGTTAGCAGAGGATGTTTTATTCAATATTAGGGGGCTTAAGCCAACAAGCTTCCCAGTAATTACGGCCCTGTACAATAACTCCTTCTACATTTTGAAGAATCGTTTCAATCTTAGACATCTCACACTCCAGCCTGATATCTCGGTCTTGTTGACACGCGCGAATATCCATTAGGAAGACGAGAACAGTGGAGAACATCAGGTTTGAAACATGCCGGGGTTTAATCAATAAAGGACAAACTAAGCTGTGATAAATCAAGAAGAAATGTCCGTACAAAGAGTACTTAAGTATAGGGCTATGCAGAGGATTTTTATATGAAACAAGTTGGCAAGATAAAATAGATAAAATGGCTATAGCATTATTAATATCGTAGTAATCAACGTATATGTTCGTGTTTTATATGAGCAGATACAGCTGCTAAGTAGGGGGTACTAATATGGTTCTGTAATCATTAGACACCATGTGTGTGTGATGATAAGATGTGTGGAATGCATAGACCATCGAAGGTGCATGCCTGGTCGTTAACTTTGTTATAATTAGCTGTGATCATCCACTCCAAACACGCACAACGTTGAGAAATAGATTAATTGATTAATTGATTACAAAGTTTTGCAATAGATTACTGTTAGATTCTGTCTTAATACTTCTTTCTGTTTGTTTAATCATACCTCTTAGCTATTACGTTAATTACATTAGTTAAGTACTAAAGAGGAGAGGTTGCTAGCACTTCAATCTTGTTATGAGACTTCAGTTCTCATTTTCCTAGATAATAATCATTCAAATATGTTGGTTGTGTCCTAGTTCTACTAGGTCGTTTATTTGTCTCTGATGATTGTTCATTTGGACAGGAAGTTATATTCATATCGGTAATGTTATCTGCTGATGGTATCGGCGTATTTGAAGTACACACATCTAGTATTTTCCTCATCTGTGATGTATTTCGAGTTACGGTATGCTCTTCATTCTGTGCAGTACACATAGTTCCTTTTTTTTCAATCACAGTGTAAGGGCTTGGCTTGAAAGGTGGTGTTAACTTATCTTTTCTTTCTTGGCGAACAAGGATCTTGTCTCCAAGATCGAT
>JANTCA010078358.1:0-14804 GCA_024741275.1 Chironex yamaguchii
CTTCAACATCAAGCAATGATGAAGACAATGATGACATAGCTGTTATTGACGATTATTGAACAATTAGTTTTCCCTTCATTTATCATTATGCTTTATTCGTCTTCTGTCTGTACTTTTATTGTTAAAATGATATATAATTTTTGCTAGAGAAAACAGAGTTTTTGGTAGCGTGTCACAAGAAACTGTGGTAACACCAAGTTTATACTTCCATGATCTTCTCCGCATCTATAGATTGCCTCTGCGGAGGATTTTTTGAATTTATCATATTTTAGCCTAATTTGGCATAATTTTTTCATAAATTGGCAAATTTTGAAATTTCAAATCTGGCAACCCTGATTTTGACAGCTGGCATAAATAAATTTATTTTAATGTCTTGCCAGTTTCTTGTTCAGCATATAATTACACCAATAGATGGACTAAAGCGAGTAAAAGAGGAAAAAACGCCCAAAATATCGCAAGAATTTCTTTCCATCGGTAGGTAAACATTTGATACCTTCCCTACATCGAGCATTTTCACGCCTGAAAATCATAGCAATATTTGATAACATGCAAAATCGTCTTTTGCCATTTATTACGCTGACGTGCATGAACTGGCTTTATCTGTGCTATGAGTCTATGATTAACCCACGTACCTTGTCTGAACAAATATCCAAATCGAAGGTAGGCTTATAAGAAGTACTCAAAGTAAACACATAAGCAACCTGGTTACAAAAATCTCATCTTGACAAAGTTTGCAGAAAATTACAATACCTTAACCACACATAATCTGCATTATATGTACAATACATGAAGATTCCGGATTACAAATCCAAGTCTTTCGCACAACATAAACTATGTTAGGCACAATAGATGCAGCTGCTCACCCCTCCCCCTCTCCCTACATACACACTTATTGAAACTCTGTACAGGATTTTGGTAAGAACACAGAATGAAAAAGAAAATATGATGTACAAGTAATGTCCTTAGAACACTAAATATCTCAAACACAATTGTAGTAAAGTAGATATACTGATAATGCAAAAAGTTGAAGAAAACACTGACAAACTAAGACCACATACTAATGAAGCTTGTTTCCAGTGAAAGCAGAAAGGTATTGTGATCTCTTGAATTGTGACACAATCACAAAAAAATTCTCTTTTTAGATTTCCTGTTAAGAAGCCAGAACTGCTCCAGGAATGGGTTAGAGCTGTAAGGAGGGAGAATTGGAAGCCAACCAAGAGTTCAGTGATCTGCAGGGAGCATTTCACTGATGATTGTTTTACTTATCCACAACTTGGTTCCTGCTCTGCCAGTCTTACAAGGCGATGTCTTAAGTCAGATGCAGTACCAACAGTATTTGATTATCCCTCCCACTTAAAAATTGTGAACCAAAAACGATAATTACCATTGAAAATGAAAATTGTCACTGAACAAAGGTCTGATGAGTCAAAATGTAAACATAAACGGGCCAAAATAAAACACCAGTATACAAAATCACCAACCAAGGAATCTGCAAAAACTTGCTCTGATAAGCAAAAAGAATAGGACAATACGTTATTGTTATTTTTGTTATAGTCAATATCAATGTTATAGTTTAAAAGTACGAAAGCGATGGCAAACGTATTAAAGAGTCAAATAAATTTAAGGGACTTTTCCAACCCCCCGTTTATTCCACCAACCCCCTGCTAATTAGGTTTAGGGAATTTTTCCAGCTCCCCAACTATTTCAATCCCCCTTCTATTAGGCACCAAAGAGTATACCCCAATAACCAATGTCAAGGATATTTCAAATACAACTTTGTTGCCGACAGACTTACACAGTTGGGCGCAAAACAATGAATTTGATCAAAATATTCATGCAAAATTTTGGATAAATTTACCAATTATTAGCATTCTGTAAATCAAATAAACGTCTTACTTGTTTCCGTGCCAACAAAAGTTTTTCTAAGGGGGACTGAGGTCGTTTTAGACTATTTTCTACACACACGCACGAATGACGTTCGGCCATATACTCAACATTGTCTTGATCTTTTGGGGCGCATAGCCCTTCGGGCGTCTATATGATTGGGTAGTGCCACAGACTTGGCTAGACTGCGAACTAGGCCACGTTACGCATAACCTCCATGGGTAGCCAAGATGGTAGCAACATAAGGGTTTGTCACCGCTCGCTCATTAAGTGCCGTATTTCTGAAGGACGTTGGTGACCACAGACTTCCACAGTTTGTCACCATTGATTTGAAGAAGACACTGGATAAAGCATCCTGCTTTCCATGTCATAGTCAGTCTTAGTTTGAGTTGGTTGCCATACTCAGGACCTCAAACTTGTATTTGACAGTGACAGTGTTGAGAGTAAAGTTTTACAGTAAAGCTTTAAAGCACAAAGCAGTCAAAGTACACTATCATTATATCATTTTATGGAAAATCCAAGGCGATTTGCCCATTCTGGCAAGGATTAACGAGGATCAAGGATCTAACCTAGTGTGGAACTGTGCGTTAAATTTTGTTACGTTTTTCTTCGACGACAAAGTATCATGTCATGACACGAAGCTATGTGATACGTATTTTGAGTATTGTAGCGATGTTGAAATATGACTGGACTACCAATTTACTAAGTTAATGAAAAATTGTACTCGCCCAGGTTTGCTATGTAAAGTTTTTGTAAATACAGATTCTTTAAGTTGATTAATGCCTCTGGAGATATTATTAAAGAGAATTAACTTTGTTGACTTCTGCCTTCGAGCTGGCTTTCCAAATTTCATAATCCCATGAAACCTCAGCTGAAAGAGCAGTTAATACAGTTTTATTACGTGGATGACAGGAAGCCATGTTGTCAGTTCATTTCTTTGTCTAATAAGTCAAGAAATTCTGTTACAAGAAATTCTGGATGCTGTACGCAGTGGCGGCTCATGTATTGGGGCTAGTGGGGCTCAGCCCCACCAAAGATTTCAAAAAAAGCTTAAATTCTCATTCTTAATTTGTGATGTCAGTTTTAATTTCAGTATCCTCTAATTAGTAAATGATAGTAAACTCTTGATAAACATACAGTAACTACACTTGTTTATCCTTTACTGAAACTGACATCATAATCAGCAATATCATATGTCAAAAAGCTTCCATACTCTTGACTCTTGTAAATAGAATATTACTTTTGTTCCCAGTTTTTATGATCCGGTTTCAATTCTTTACCTAACTTAAAAAGTGTTTATTGCAGTTTTTCTTAGAATATTCGAGGCCGAGTCATTCTTTGCTATACTAAATTTGACGCCACTTTTCTTCTTGGAGTTTATATGACGTTATCAGCCCCACCTGGTTTGTGTGGTTTGAATTTCCCGCGCCTTTATGGTCCTACCATTTTGAAGCTCCTGTATTGTCATAATTTGGACAATAGCTTTTCCTTCATCACTCGGTCTAATTCTATTAAGTCTATGGGTAGTGCCATCTAACCATCAATGTGAGTATATGAGGGTTCTGCGATTCTTGACTTTAAATGGAGAAATCTACCCAGTCTTGTGTGCTTTTAAGTTATTCTTAATAAATGGAGGGTAGTTTCCTATAAGGTGTGTGCTGATTGTTTTACTTTTAATTTTTAATTATTTCAAACTTATTTTTTAATTTTAAGTTTTAATTTCATTGCATCACAGATTCCATATAAGATTACTACATTTGCTTTATCGTGTTACAACATACATACCACTACTGCGCCACTAATGGTCATCTCACCAACGGGATTCCTGCACAGGTATCACAAGTCACTTTTATGTGCTTTAACAAGGTGGTAATTGTGAAAGTATACCCGGAAGAACAGCCACATGTACAAATGTCGAATCGAATGTCAAATTGGAGATATGAAGGAAAAGTAATTATCGTGCTTACCAAATTAGGGTGTGTTTTCATGTGATTTCTATCCTTGGTCTGTTCATAAAGTCAGTCTTGTGAACATTTTCGTCGACTGCAGTAGTGTTAAGTTTTCTTTTTCAGTTGTCGGTCATCATCCTTATTTGTAATTGTAATTTGTAATTGTTTAACTGGATATGTCGAAAGTAAGAGTCAACCAAGCTGATTAATCTTTATTATTGCTTCCATTCCTGTAAAACAATTTTAACAAGTTTTAAATTTTCAATTTATTTTGTTACGATCCTTCTGGATGAAGTGGGATCAGTGATCTTGTGACAGAGATCAATTGACAGTTGACAGTCTTACATTCAAGGATAGGTGATTACATAATAAATATTAATGGCGCAAGTAGAGCAAGAACGAAATAACGTTCAGAAAGAATTTCCCTAAAAATTTTCCTAATCCGAATAAAACTTCACGAGATTGAGGCTTGTGGTTTTTCTATTCTGCCCCTGTAACATTGCATGAAGTTTGATAGTGGATTTCAGGCTCAAGGAAGAAAAAGGCCTCAATGCCTTAATGTTTAGAGCACAGAATAAGAATACGTATTCTTATTTTGTGGTTAGAGTTGAATGCTTAAACGTCAATCAAGGTTACAACACTAGGCCTGCCCGAAGGTCTTACGATTGGGGAGGAAGAGGGGAGTGGGCAACACAAAATGATACTTCAGACGTTTAGTCCACACCCTGGACATATGATTTGTTTTTCAGGGGTGAAGTTTGGACTTCTTGATTTGTATATTGCGTCACTACACTCTCAAACTGAGTGTCAACATCATTTGATGAAGTACCAAAACATAATTTGTCTTTATCTGATGCTTTGTTTACTGCAAGATATACAAATATTAGTCGGCATGGTATTTTCCGAGGGCAGAGACGTGGAAACAAGTGCAAAATTGACACATCCATCTACTTTAAATGAACCTGGCTCATTGTACAAAAAGTAGGGGGTCAATTACCTCCTGACCCCAAGCGACTACGGCCTTGCTGTTGGCGTTAAATTAGCTACACATTGGAATTTTCGAAAAGACGCACGTGATTGTTATAAGGTATCAGAAAGGTTATTGTTATGATTCAGTAGCATATTTCCGACGTTCACGCCGTAGCAATAGCCGAACAATTTCATCTGATGTTGCACGCCTAATGTTTCCAGGCAGCTATCCCATAGTTCTTGCAGAACCTTCCAATTGTCAATCACAGTTTTATAGGATGTAACACGAATGGTGCACCTAGTTGGGCACAACCTTCAGAAACCTGATGTTTCAGAGGCGATCCTCCTTTCCTTGAACTTTTTAAAGTAAGCATATCTTTCCCGAGAATACTTTAATAAAAGTTTTGAAATTTTTCTCTTGTGCTTACTGTTTCCTTCAAATATTTGACTTCTTTTGTCATATTAGCAACAGCAAGGAATTACCACAGCAACGTGTAAACATAGCTTTAAGCTACTCAGCTTTCATTTGAGTCGACACACTAGACATTGCTCTAGCCAAGCTATTTACCTTACCATAACATAGTTTCCTCTAACTTAAAGTAACAGAATTACAACACTTCGAATGCATGTCACAAGAATGTCGGCACAAATGTTGGGAAATACACGAGGGACCAGAAACTCTTTATGAGGAATCAAATTTTCTGTAACAGAGTTAAAGTGAGAAATGATCTTTGATTCAAACGCAAAACTAATTTATGTTCGTGTTTTCTTTTAGGCAAATACACGAACTCCATCATTACGCTTCAACTCTAGTTCATTTGAGAAAGATACAGTCTTCCTCATTTTCTTAACAGTAAGGCTCCACTTAGCCGTACTCTAAATTGGGTCATTTAGTGCCTATTTGATAGCGTTCCAAAAACCACCAGACCCTCTTGTTAGGTCATAATGGGAGTACCTGCCAGGTATAACAGTTGTTCTCTACGAACAACCAATATATCAAAATCAAATAATGATTGTACAGGAACGGTGTAAAAGATAGCGAACTCATAAGCATTGAGGTTATGTTCCTGTACTGTCTAAGAGCGTTGAAACTTCAAAGGGATTTTCAAAACCGAATTTAGTTTCGCAAATCAGACACATGAATAATTCAAAGATTTGGGCACAATAACGGCAGATTCTTATTCTTCTTAAAAGTCTTGGTTGCAAGTTCCCCCTTGTCCCTCCTTATTTCGTAAAGACATAATTAGCAAACCAGCGGGCAAAGACAAGCTGTCGTCGAGTGGCAGCGAGACCTCTGTATCAAGAAAGGCTCACTGCAACTAGATGACGACGGCATCTATAGACACATTGATGCTGATATGACAGCTATCGTCCACACACAAACATCTAAGAAAATCACAGATGCCAATGACATCTAATACTTTCCCACCTTCTGTTTCCTAGATTATTGCAGCCAATCTCAAGACATCCAAATCCTATCTATAACCAAAAATATGTGAAGACAGTTAGGCATGAGCAGTAAACCAGTAATAAAAACGACAAAGATTCAGCTCCTAGGCGCTTTTATTATATCTAAAAAAACATGACTCCAGTGAGACACTGAATCTGAATTAAAGTTAAACTCTAATTACAATTCTACTGTTTATATAAGTAGGTACGCAAAATTACATGAGAGAATTAACCAATAACAATAAAAAATAACTGGAAAAGTGACTAACGTACTATCAGCTTGAGCGGCAAGAAAATATACGAAAAACAGCCAAGTCATGTACTAAATGTAGATACCGAAAAGGGATTAAAACGAGGCTAAGACGTAAGGAGCTGAAACGAAGTAATAAAAGTTGGTCATATTACTGAGCTTTAAAAAGCGGATAAAATAAAAGAAGCTATGATGATAGAAAGACAAAAAACCTATCAAAATGAATGAGGGTATCGTGACAAATACATAAAGCTAGCAACCCTGGCCGCCTGAATGTCTCTGCTTTTTTCTGCCCCAACCAACCAACGTGATTACACTTTGCCACTTTGGGCGTTGTTCACTGGTTACTTTCACATCTCCCTGAAGGATACTTATTATCCTATATGTACATTGACTACATTTTCTTCCAACTCAAACAATTGCCTTCTATTCAGTGGTGACTTAAAAATCGTTCTACACTAACATGCTCAACAATGATGCACTTATTCCCAAACAACATTGTTTCTCCACTAGGGACTCTAATTACCAATAGAATATAAAATTTGTGACTATTACCAAAGTTCTTGTGGATCACTACATTGGAATGAATCGTTCTCTCCTCGGAAAAGGTGGTAAATTGACAAATTTCACATTTTACTCATCACCATAGACCAGCCCTTCGACACTACATTTTCGCGACTCTAAATACCCCCAAACATAAGTACTGATATGGCTTTCCGAATATGTTTTGACTCTCGACTGTTTTGTTTCTAACAATGAACGTTTTATTCAAACTGAAGGCACTACAATGAGCAACAAGATCAGCGTCAATTACACAAATCTATTTGTAAGTTATTAAGAAGAACAGATAACCGATTCATACAATGAAACATACCAGAACTTCACAAATGAACTACTATTCTACCATGGGACCAACTAAATCACGATTTCCAACTTGCCATCAAGTCTGCAAAAATTCTCTCACATTCGTCGATTTTCCGCTGACATCACCGAAGAGAAGACTAAACCAACTTGTTGGTTTGATGGCTTAACAGTGAACACGTCCAACTAGACAACAGTGATCATATACATCAACACTTGAAGAGAGCCGTCTAGGTTTAAGATGCATATATTTTCAAAACACAGTTATACAAATCTTTTAAGCACTTTAGGGCATTCTTTTGAAAATCACCATAATTTTGTCACAGTCAGTTGCAGCAGAAATACGAACTTTCCTAAAATCTATAAATAGCGAAATAAAACGAAAATAAAACGAAGTGCTACATAGGGCTAGGCTGTGAAGTCCCGTTAAAACGCTCTCACTGAACGTCAACTCAACGTTTGTAGCGGGCAAATGTTGAGAGCGTTTCAGCACCCTGTTGAGTGATGTTCAGTGATGCTGAGTGGAGCTTGAGCTTATTGTCCCAGGTGTTGTTGCAGGGATGTTGAGATGGTATTTAAGACTCCATTCAACAATGTTTAGTCGACACACGCGTATTGGATCTTCGAAAGTCGACAGTTCTCAAGTTCAGTCAAATTGTTGAGAGCGTTTTAACACCACCTCTGAACATCACTCAACGTTACTCGCTCTACAAATGTTGAGCGATGTTCAGTAAAATGTTGAGAGCGTTTTAACGGGGCTCAAGCAAACGATTATTTGCTAATAAGTCACAAAAGGAACACATCCATATAATTAGAGTAAATAAAAAAAATTTTGCTCTCGTTAACTAAGCTTCCACAACTAAACCCACTTGCAGGACTATGGCGTCAGATGAAGTTCGTTCAAACGAATAACGTTATTAACAACATCGCCAATGTCCACATAATCAACAAACAAGATGTTTACTCCCTTCTTGTTTTGCGAATAAATCTGTGTAAGCCACTGGTCAGTAGTCTGGTTTGCATCCTCTGCAAGAACATCTTTAAGTGTTCCACACAGGTTGCAGAAAATTAAGCCTGCGTTTGGTGTTAAGACTGATTGGAAGACATTGAAGCTGTTGGGTTGTATATCATTGAGTCTGCCATTCAAGTACTGAGTAAGTACGGATACACTGGTTGTATCTGGAAACGGTGAATAAATTATGCTCCCAGGCCAAAATGAGCTATAGGTATTTGTCACGGCAGTGTCATGATAAATGACAATGACTTGCTTATTGTTGGCCCAAATCTGCTGCAAAGATATGTTTACTCCATTGACAGGTCCTTGAAGCTTTGGTCCAAATATGGTGTTGATCATATCGGCGTATCTAGTATGTTCATTTGCGTTAAACCCCGACAGTTGGTTAAAATCTAATATGACGACCTCTTTTGGATGATTATCCAAGAAGGTTCGCACATCATTTAAAATGTTGTTAGCTCGTAGTCCATACAAGGCATGCTCTAGGAAAAAGTCGTTCCTTGATGCGTCGAATGCAGTCCTTATGTCAAGGTATCGTACTCCTTTATTGAGTTGCTGACTTATGTTCAATTCTTGTGTCAGAGACCAATTTCGCGTTATCCGCTTCCCACAACAGCAGCAACAGGTACCCAAGAACTGAATGATACATTGTGTTCCCGGCACAAATCCCTCATCTATGTCAAGCCAATATGCTCCTGTATTGTGGGAACCAGGAATGGCAAGAGCTTTAAGTGGTAGCTGCTGAACTACTGGAGGAAGGTTTAACATCCAATCTGCCATTTTGTATACAGGTAGGAAAAATTCGCAAACGGTATTGCTATACTGTGTAAGACCTTAGCAAAAGCTTGTGGGCGTAACTGATGGAGTGCATTTCTTGTTTTAGAGCAGCCGTGGAGGCCGAATAAAACTTGTTTCAAGTCACCTTAGTTCTCACATTATTGTTGTTACGTTCTTAAAAACATAGCGGATAAAACAAGGTGGTGTATAACACTAAAAGCACAGGATGGATTTTCACTATATGGACGTTTGAGCAGGCCTACTATTTACATAATTCAAAAAAAATTGCAGCGAAATTGTTAAAAGCGTTGGACTTTCATATGCAACACAGAGACTTTGGTTCAACTTATTCTTAAACAAGACTGATTTGATTTGTACAAAACCATGGTTTAAACATTATTTTGGAATAAACATTAGACGAAAAACATACAATACCACAACCTTGGTGGCAATAAGAAATTGCGTACATAGCATCAAGTCCTACGTTAATCATGTTTATCTACAAGAGACTAAAAAAATCGACAGTTCCTTGAACTATTAAATTGGCACCGTCAACGCATACTTTACAATATTCTGACACTCCCACTCGACAAAGATAAATTTTACGTCCTATACGGTGCAAAAATAGAATATTACAGTATCTTCTTTATATTCATACAAGACCTAAAGAACTCAAACAATCCTTTATGTAATGGCTTGATTAAGATATCTCCTACCCATTTCTTTGTTAGGGCAGTAGCCCGACTTAATATGACCTGACTCAACACAATCACGAACAAAATGTTGCTTGATTTCAATATGTTTGGTGCGACCGTGAAACCTTGGATTTTTTGACATTGAATGCATCCTTGAAAATCTTCGAAAATCGCAGTCGGACCCTCCTGCTCAAAGCTCAAATCTCACAACAGATGTCTAAGCCATATTTCCTCTTGAGATGCACTTGTTGCTGCCACATATTCAGCTTCAGTTGAAGATAATGCCGTAGCAGTCTGTCTTTTACTCGCCCAAGAAATCAAACTACTGTTCAAAGTGAACAAATAACCTGATTCAGACTTTATTTCATGAGTACCACCCTAATCCGAATCAACAAAACCTTTCATGTTGACACTATCAGTCTGATCTCCCCGCACACACTGGAGCACAAACTGAAATCCAAGGTACCTCTAACGTATAGGAAAATTCTTTTAACGGCCTTCCAGTACTCCTCACTTGGATTTGATGCAAACTGGTTCACTGAACTCAGTGCAGCAGACGAGTGTGCTTGTGTACCCCAAACTATATAGATCATACCTCCAATTGCTGCCTGAAACCTTTTCAAATCAACATCATTATTATTGTTTTTCTTTAAAGAAACACCAGAAGTGCACACTGGCTTTATGTCTTGCATATCAAATTTTTCCAACAGACTTTCAAGATAGCTTCGTTGTGACAAGCACATTTTGCGCTGCTTTCTATCCTTTTCAATCTTTATGCCAGGACAAAACTTTTGCTCTCCTAAATCGGTCATCTCAAAACGATTCTGAAGGCTCTTTTTTTGATCACTTATCATTTCCATGCAGAAGCTCACAAAATGTCATCAACATACAAGGCATGAATTAGAAAACTTTGTCCCACTGATTTTAACATTTATGCGTGTATCATCCGTAGATTGCACATAACCTCTGTCTTTTAGAAACTCATCGATAGTCAAATACCAATACCTTGATGCTTGTTTTAACCCATACAAACTCTTGTTAAGATCACAAACCAAACTCTGTCAGCCTTTTAGATGACGCGTAAATATTTCCTCGTTGATTTTGCCAGGTAAAATGCAGTTTGTACATCCATTTGATGTAAGTCTAGATTTATCTGATTAGTTAAAGCCAAAATTGTACGTATAGAGGTGTATCAAGTTACGGGTGAAAATAGTTCATCAAAATCAACGCCTGGTTGCTGTCAATAACCCTGAGCTACTAACCCTGCTTTTTAGCTATCTACAGTTCATTCAGGATCACACTTAACTCTATACACCCATTTGCATCCAACTATTTTACAATTCTTTGGTGGTTCTGCTAAGGCCCAGGTGTTTCATCAATAAGTGGTACTCATTTTGCATAACTTACTTCCACTTCTTATGGTCAGGACTTGTCTTAGCTTCCTCAAATGTTCGGAATTCTTTTAAGGGATCAATTTCTGCAGACAGTAAATCATTGAGAATATCTTCTCCAATCCTTTCACCATACTTTTCAGGGGCTCTTACGTCACGAGATGAATGACGGGGTACAGCAGCTGCAACGTCGACATCTTGTAGGCCTCTCTTACCGATATCAAGTTCTGCTTCATGTTAATTCAGCAATACGTCATTATCCGTCTCACTCCCTTCTTGTTTCTCACATTGTTCTTCCTGAGGGTTTGTAACTTCATATTCTAATTCCTTGTTGTGTTTCACTGGCCCACTAAATTTATTCTCTACAAATTTTAAATCACAACTTATTGCTGCTTTGGATGAGCGTAGTTTATACACTCTGTACTTTTAGTCTCAGAACTGTAACCAACAAAATGTTTGACACTTTTGGGCTGCATTTTGATCTCTTTTGCTGTAGAGCATGCACGTAGCAGTCACACTCAAAAATGCGATAGTGACTCACACTAGGCTTACGACCATAAAATGCCTCATAGAGTACTCTCCGTTTTGCGGCAATTGTGCTACAGGAATTTAAAACATAGAGAGCATTATTAACTGCCTCAGCCCAGAATGTATATGACAATGCTGCATAATAAGGCATTCTACGTGCACTTTCAACAAAAGGCCTATTCTTCCTTTCTGCAACACCATTGTGAGTATGGTGATGTCAATTGCCTCTTAATTCCTTTATCTTTCAAAACTGATTCATACTCGACGATGATATCCATGATACCAGAGGTTTGAAACTTTGAAAATTTACAGCACAGCCGCTTTTTTAGTTTATATTATTTAATCAATTTTAATGCTGGACGTGAGTGAGAGTATAATTGAGCACTGTTTCATGAATCACGACAGCAGTAAAATCAGCACATTGCAGAAGACCATGTCTGTTAGCCCCCTCTTCAATGCAAATAAGACATCGATTACAAGAATTGATTCCAGCAAAGTTGAAGTCAAGACTGCTGATTGAGAACAAGAGATTTTTCAGGGTGTAAAGAAGTGCTTCTTTTAGCGAACGGATAAACAGTGCAGAGACACCTTAACGGTACATCATCAACCATTATCCTGCACATGAATGAAAAACTATCATTTTATCATATTACGAGTTGTGGGTTGGTCCCTTTTGTTTCGAGTGAAATGTATCCCATTGACAGTTTCTCCACCCCTGTGTGCCCCCCCCCCGTGCGCACGTCTAACCACTCTCAACTCTGTGGCGTATTCCTCGAACGATGAAAAAATTGTGTGAATTTTTCAAAGTATAAGCCAGTCTCAGTACTAGATGTCGCTACTCAAATTTGAGAAATAAGTTTGGAATCAATTTTGTGAGTGTTTTGGGTAAAAAGGTAAGTGCTCCTTGTTTTGCTTGACGTGCCTCCGTTCAGTAGCAACTGCCTTAATTATCATAATGGATTACCAAACAGAATGCCGCTGTGCGCATGCACAATGCAAATGCAGTGGCAGAGGAGAATCGAGTTCCCGAAAACTTCGGCAAAAACTACTAAAAAATTGTACTTAACTTCTTAGAAAGACTGACCTCAGTTTTGGTTCCCTGAACTGTAAGTTCACTTTTATCCATGATAGTCATTTGAAGGTCACAATGTTCATTGTCTGGTCTGGCATTTCCAGTTTATTTTGACGTCATTGTTGAAAATTAAGTTGTAAATCCAGGAAAGGGAATAATTCAGTATTTGGTTTATCGCTTGAGGGAGAACTTGTTCTTTTCTACACAAATTATGATTGCATGTTTGCTAAGGTGACAGAGCTCGGCTAAGCTGCGTCAGTGTAAGAGTAACGAATATTTATCAAATCACGATATAAATAGACTGAGTTCAATTATTTACTTGGCTTATCTGAAATTGTTCCACAGAGTAAATTTAACCATTTTACGGATTTTCAAATCCCTGACTCTTATGACGTTGCTAAAAATGTAAAAGTTTGATCTGTGGTAGGAAACTTGTTCTGTTACATGTGTGACAATCATTGAACACAGGATTTAGATGACCAAGTGGCTTTGTGAAAACAAACGACTTAATTTTTAGTGATACTATTCACATGTACGCTGGTAGGATCCTTAGCATATTTATGTATCCGCCAAAATATTCAAAGGCAATAATTTTGTGCAACGGCAAGGAACTTTAGAGTTTTATGGTAATAAGTGTCAAACGAGGAACACTTTAAGCGCTTTTTTCGAAGTGGACTTATTACTCTTCTTATTCAATCCTAACTTTAAATTTAACTAGAAAATCTCTGCTAAAAGTTGTAATTATCAACAATCATGTAGATACGGCCTTAAATTAATTCTACTGGAGTAAGAAAAACTTCATTGAGTTTGTATACCAGTGGAACATATTGTTTATGGAAATTACAATCTCCTAATAAGGTGATACAATACAAACACACAACTTTGTTCTACGATTCTTACCAAGACTTTGATAAAGTCTACTGACATTTGAAAATTGAGTGGTTGATTATCAATGATATAGCTAGCTGCTGAATCAATTCTTTAAACAGAGGCACAGCAGGCGACTCCTCTCCCCAATACAAAATATGACGGTATCCAGGTATTGTTTTTCTTAACAAAGCAATACTTTCTGATCACACTACAACATTCTCACTCAAACTCTCGGTCAAGAATAGCGGCATAAGTTCAAAGGAAGAACAAGTAAGGTGTAATTGCAGAGTAAATAGCTATTCATTTAAAGCGTACAACATCGCATCGATAACATGATCTCGCTTGTGTGACCTTACGCACACAAGCCTTTGTGCCTTGAATGGCATCTTAAATTGTTAATTACTTCCCTTAATAAGGCCACGAAATAGAGTGAATACCACAACGAGTAGAATAAACAATGCACTCTCACTCTGTGTTGCCACCAGAAGTGAAAAGCTTGACAACTAGATTAAATTGCTGTTAAATCTTCAAGCTTTCAAAAATCGGCTGATAAAGTCGGGCATAAGATATAAAAAAAAAGTTTTTACATGACAACAACAGCAAGCACGAATACGTCGTAAATGGACTAAAATTTAAGAAGGTTTTTGGAATAATAAACAAGCTTGAGTTTCTCAAATATCAACCAAGCATTTGCAAACTGTGGTACAAAAACAGAAACCAGTTCAAGAGCTCACAAAACACGTAATAATTCACTACGAAGCGAAAATATGTCCTCGTTCTCCTTTCACCGTTTCCCTTAAATAATACAGATTCCTATTATTCGAGATATAACGCTATAACGTGGTCTCGCAGATCAGAATTCTGTGTATGTAATGATGTACAGACAATCTACAGCATCCCAGTATGTGACTCCCTTGATGTTATACATATATATATGTTATTTATATATAACTCAAAAAATAGCCAATTCATTGACGTTTCGATTTTATCTTCATCAGAATACTGATGAATATAACGTCAATGAATTGGTGTATTTCATGAGTTTTATATGTAATATTTATACACTTAGGAGAAGGCTGGCCTTTTGAGTAGAC
>JANTCA010078369.1:0-14804 GCA_024741275.1 Chironex yamaguchii
AATGCACTAAATCATGTAACATGGGGCAACAATCACGCTATCGCAAATGTGATTCTCCTTCTCCTCTTCATGGTGGAGATCAATGTGTTGGAGAAGCAGTGGATATTAAAGTTGGATGCAACCCTGATCTCTGCCCAGGTAATGCGGTTTAAACCAACCCTAGTAACATTGATGAAATGTTGTGTCTTAATATTATGAGTTTTATTAAGGTAATGTTATTTCCTCTATATAATAATTTTCACTTTCCTCTAAAATTCAGTTTATAATTAAAGCTTTAAATAAAAAATTCCTCTGACTAAAAACATTACGTATATGTCTTTTTTGCGTAATTCTATACGAACAATTTGTCACACGACCTACCTAAAACTGTTCTTTATTACAAGTAGATTTGAGACTTGTTAATCATGAAAAATTAAATCTTGTGTCATATTCAAACGATTGAAGAGGAATGATTCACAATGATTCTCATCATGATTCACTCTTAGGAAAAGCCAATCGTTGCAGAATTAAACTTAACTTGTTGATGGAATATTGAATCTTTTGTATATGCTGGATTGACATTCAATACAGTTTGCTCAGCAGCCTTAGCAGCGAGCTTTCAGAGTACCTAAACGTATTTTTGATATTGCGTACTATGTCGGCTCCAACAATTTATTAGCATTTTTGGCTGTATCGAGGCTTTTCTTTCCAGGATGTTTCATTCAATATCACATTTTTTCGCCCTGTACTTTGGTCTATGTAGCCGAGTGTCATAGACAGCATAACAGAGCGTTCCTTGTTTGCGATAACTTGACGTAAGAGTCAGCAACGAACTCTCACCTTGACAAGTGGTACAAAGTTTCTTCTCTTTCCTATGCGACTTAAGTTAGAAAAATATCTAATTAAACATTTTGTTAGGATACGTTTCGCCAGGCAATCAAACATCAGAGCACGGTTTCAGCACTTACAGAGAAAGTGTGTTTTAATCTGTTTTAAAAATTTTGAGCATGTTTGCAGATGATTCTGCAAAAGCAAGCCAACAAAGTAGTTTTAATAATCCCATGATGTTTGCTGTTAGTTTCATCATCCATCAAACATTTTGATCATGGCCAAACTTTCAGACAACCCGCATGAATATGGCACTTTCTATCACTGCCCGTGCGGATAAGTAGGGAACTTGTGTCGTACAAATACTGATATCATTAAATTAGTTACAAAGTACTGTGAGAAAGTCTAACAAAATTATAATTTTTTATCATCACGAAAGTTGCGTTTCTCTTTGTTTATTTGTCTCCAGTCAAAGGAAATAATACTGTATAGCTATTATCCTGTGGGGGCTTTCATGAAATAAGACATTATTACGAATTGCGCTTTCCTCGAATAAGGCCCCATGGGGGCTTATTCGAGAGAGGGCTTATTCGAGGATTTACGTATGGCACTTTCTATAACTGCCTGTGAGAATAAGTAGGGAACGTGTGTCGTACTTCCAAGATAATTACGATTTTGTGAAGAGAAGTATAAAGCAACAAAGATACGGAGAAGGTCAACGAAATTGAAAGTGTTGATGTCGCATAAAGCAGAAGGGGAAAATATTAGCTTTGTACGTTATTTAGACTGAGGAAATGCTTGAGACTTTGACAAACGCGCCTTAATTCCATAATTATCTGTCAAACATAAGTGGGGCAGATTTTTGAAATCAACTATAACTTCCTTTCCTCTTCTCTTGACCACTCCTAACATCTCTTGTCTGCATGAAAGGAAAAGAATATCAGTTTCGTTATTTGAGAGGAACATTAATTCCCGATTGATCACACAAACATAATTTCCTTTCCCCACATGTTCACAGCAAGGTGAAACAAGAGATAAATGTTTTGTCTATTTAATTTTCCCACCTAGACAAATATGTTGAGAAAGAGTGGGAAAAATAAGACAAACAAATCTTTTGCTGGATGTTTTTCTAGTTACTTCTTAATCTTAAGCAATTCTTCAACATAGCTAGTTGTTTATACATGTCAGCTAGAAGGATATTATAAATTCATGTTCTTTATTAGTAAATGGACAGTGGAGCAGCTTTGGGGACTATCGATTTTGTACCACTCAGTGTGGAGGTGGCATAGAGCTGAGCAAAAGGTATTGTAACAACCCAGAGCCAAGATATGGGGGATTAGAATGTCCTGGAAATGATACGAGAACACGAAAATGTAATCAAAATCCATGCAAAAGTAAGTATAGTGAAACATTACTAATGTTCTCAAAAATGTAGTGACCTTAAGCTGGTATATGGTTTGATAAATAAAATAAATTTTTTGTAACTTTACCACCCATTTGAAGAAGTCATCTACGAATTTTCGGCCTGAACGGGACTAGTCATGGGACAAAAACATTACTACCTCTATTACCTCTATTACTTATGTGTTGAAATCAAAAACAATTTAATACTGTAAAACCGTGATATTTGGAAGTCTTGAAACATGATTAATGTTTCGAAAACTATAT
This sequence comes from Chironex yamaguchii, assembly GCA_024741275.1. Classification (NCBI taxonomy): domain Eukaryota; kingdom Metazoa; phylum Cnidaria; class Cubozoa; order Chirodropida; family Chirodropidae; genus Chironex; species Chironex yamaguchii. The sequence continues at coordinate 2,476 of JANTCA010078369.1, forward strand.
ATGTAAATGAGTAATGTTTAATGTTACTTGTCTTTGAATTGATAATTACTCGGTCAATTACTTCTACTTCTTAAGACGTGACTTGCGACAATATAGTACAAATGATAAATATTCAGCGCATTGATTGTCGCATCATTAAAGGCAATTGTACTTTAGATTTGATAGCCTTAGCAGCAGAAACTGTCGCGATCATCTATATACAGGAACGTATAATCGTAACCAAGTCGCCTTTTCTGTGATTTTAGAGAATAATTGTTGGGTGTTACTATATCAAGCCTCATACTGATTTAAGCTATTGACAATAAATTAAGGTCAGAAATTATCAGATTCGAGCCCAACAAAAGTGTGAAGTGTCTGTGTCAATCAATATAACAATCCATTATTCACTTATTCCATTAATTACTCTCTCATTAACCAGATCCTTCAATCTATATATCTATTATCAATGAATCATTTAATCAATAAATAATAAATAAATTCCCTTAGTCGTGAATCTTACTCCATCAATTTGTATGCCCATCCATCAATCGATCGATCAATAAATATGTTTAACAATCAATAGCAAACCCGATAACTCTCTCGTGTACTAATGCAATCAATTTATTGATAAATCAGATTTCGCTAAGTAATAAATATCCGAAAAGATACCTTCTCTCCGTTAAGAACAGATAAGAAATCAAAATTATTTTCAATGAATAACTAAAACGTTATAGACAGAGAAAAAAAAGTCAGTTCTTTGGTTCTTAAAATTTTTGTTAAGACATTATGTAAAATTAAAAATTGAAATACATCAGATTATTTTGTTAGTATTCCACTAAACTTTAGTACCACCCTGGCCAACCCGCGGCTCTTTGGCTGGTTTCATGCGGCTCTTAAGGGGCAACAATGTTAATTGTTGAAAATAACTGGCTTGTGGTCTTAGTAATGTAGGAGTCAATGTCTGCCATTATCATGTTGGTGTGTGACATCGCATTAAATCTGGCTGAGCAAAGGTCTGTGTGTGTACAGGGTGATGTTCATGTGTGTGGATATATATGATGTGGCTCTTTGCAGTAACACAGTAAAAAAACAGCTCTTAGTCTCTGACATGGTTGGCCACCCCTGCCTTAGTAAATACTGCACCTAAAGTTATTAATTATTTAAACTAGCTTCTTGTGGTAAAATATTTAGAAATCTCACTGAAAATTTGCAAATTTTCGAAATTTTATATTTTGTAATACTTCTTTACCCTTGGAGTCATTGATATTTATCTTAATTGCATTAATGACTAGATATGGAGGTCCAATTTGCTTTGACGTTAACAAGTGTTGAGTGGAACTATCTATACGTGTACAAGGATGGTCCAAAAGCTCAAGAGCTAACAAGAAACCTTGAAAAAGAGGCATGTATACGTTATCATGATTACAGACCATAAATAAATTTTATAACTTGAAACTATCAAAGAAAGAAAGCTTTGAATAAATAAATTTTAATGGCGCCTAAAGCTATTTCCATTGCCAGTAATAATCAATTTAAAACAAATAGGCAGTAGACAACTGAATTTTATGCCCCATCTTTTTCATGCGTTGATTTTATTATGTCATGTACATATTATGTCGTACGTTATCATAAAGCATGGCTTCGCTAGTAATTTGCTACAATTTACATAACCTCTTTTAAAAGGACCGTTGAATAAACTATCGATGATATAGCCTATATTTATGCTATCATTCAATCATGTCAAGTAAAAATATCATCATTGCTTATTTTAACTTACAGTAGACAAGTATGGTCTTGTCATGTTTGTATTTTTTCGCCTATTCTTGAAATTAGATGGTATAACATGTTTTTCTAACACCGTGCCTTTGTTTTTACTTGACGGAATTAGTAACATGTGTATATTTTTGTCCGCTTTAAGGTAAGCATTGTGTACAAGGACAAGGGCTACTATGACGGTGTGAAGCTGCACAATTTTATGTAAGAATTTGCAAATGTGCCATTTAGGCAATATGTTGCTATTTTTTATACTTTAGCTTTTGTCGCGTAGCTAAAACCCTTTAATTCATAGAGACATTTATTTTTCAGTTCTTAGCTAAATTTTTACCTTGTGACCAGATAGAAAACGATTGAAACACGGCTCGCGATAAAAAATGTATAATGTATTTGAGAATATTTTATGGACCCGAAAGAACTTAACTGTTTGAAGTTTTCAAAAAATCATGTTTTTGGTAGATTTATTTGCTAGATTTGCTAGCACAATTGCTAGCACAATTCACTGTTATGCTTCAATTACGTACCGAAAAATTCTAATTAACAATTATAATGTCTAATTTGAATACGAAGCAAAGCTATAGTTGTGTTAAATCAATGGGAATTGCTATATTATAAGTTAGGTAAAATCAAGCGAGAAGAGCTTTACACGTATTCTACTGTGAGACAAGGTAATAGGTAACTGTTAATGATTGTAAATTGTAAGCAAATAGTGAGGAACATTCATACAACAGATTAAACATGAAAGGTTCTACTGATGAAATAAAAAATTCATTAAAAGTTTAAAAACTCTTAAGTAAAACTGACATCCATGAAGCTTTTCGTCTGACACGATCACATAGATTTGTCAGAATACAGTAACAGAAAACATAGCAGAATTTGTAATAATGTAAAATCGAAAATTGACCAATAAGAAAACAATGAACGACGTATTGGGCGAGGAAAGAAAGAGAGAAAACTTCAATTTGCAGTAACTTTGATAAAGATTTAGTAGCTAACAGATTGACGCCAAAACTAAAATCAAAGAACAATACAAATAATTGAAAGTAAATTTTGATCCTCAAATTCTTTTGTAGAAAAGGGAGTGTGATTGCCAATTTTAGCATTTACTACAAGCAATCAAAAAGTGTGGAAATCTTACGATTTCAAGATGTTATTCATTCTACTGGACATTTAGGCAATTTTAGTGTTGATAAAGTTGATGCTGAAACAATAGGAGGTATGTATTGCAGGTTAGGTACATCTTGCTTATGTCTATATTTTGCTTCAATTCTGAAGTGCATTTTTTATTTCTGCCTCCTGAAGACATAAGTCTCTCATCATGTTTAAACTGCGGTAAAAAATAATCACAAAAATCACCTATCCTGAGTAATCTGATAATGATTGCAAAGACGAAAACAATGATAATGAGAATCCTTTTATATTATTGCAACCTCACAATCTAAAGTATATAGATGATCAATTACCGTTTAGCCTTGATAATTAAGTTTTTTGTTTGTGCATCCTAAATATGTGTCCTAAGTTTAACTTCAAAGTCAAACGATAATTAGTATACAACTATACATAGTCAACGTTATAACTCTCACAACAGCTCTAATATCTTGCCTTTCAGTTCCTGTTTACCCACCTAATAACATTAAAGCCATTCCCTTTGGTCCAAGATCAATGAAAATTTCCTGGGACAGCCAGCCAGAAAAATCAAGTCACAATGGTACAGCTTATTATATATTCTACAGACACTCTGGAAATGGGGTGGGAAACTGGGATACGCACGGTACCTCCATTACCAATAACAACACTGTTGTCAAGGATTTGCTTCCAGCAACAATGTATAAATTTCGAATGGCTGTGGCACTTCGATTTGGTAATAGTTTTTCAAGTTATGAAATACTACAAGCAACACCAGAAGCAGGTACGTTATAAATATTCTTAGATTTGTTGACGTATTTACACATTTTAGTGGCTTAAACACAAAACATCATGAAAGTTCTTCACTTTATGGACTCAATCGAAGCCATATAGACAGGAGCTTTATCATGGCATCAGTCGTATACTTTTTTTGTGAGCTACGTTCCGAGGGACACTTCTCCCATCATCAGGCTACGAGAAATGATCCGGAACAGCGTAATTATTCTTCCTCTGTGCGGACGTCCGTGGTGACAGTGATCGAGATGCCCTGAGAGTTTGCGCCATAGCTTTGTCGTGTTTCTTTTACTAGTGCTGATGTTTTAAAAGGGCATACCGAATATGTGAAGTCAGTCATGCTTGATTGTTGACAATAATTAATAATTACCCGTCTAGTAATTTGATCTAAATTTACTAATATTTTGTTTACTCTTTTACTAAGGCCCAGGTGCTCCCCCGTCGTTTATTGAGCTTGATTCGTCAAGATCGTCTGGTATATATGTCCAATGGGGAACGATTCCAGAAAAGTATCATCATGGAATAATTGAAGGATATGAAATTAGATATCGACTTTATTCCTCGAATATATTCAAAACTGAAGTTGTTCCAGGCGAAATAAGAGAGAAAACGTTGGCTTACTTAAAACCTTATGAACTTTACCTCGTTGAAGTAGCTGGATTTACTAATAATGGTGTAGGTCCTCCGATAGCAAAGACTATAATCACTTTGGAAGGTGGTAAGAAAAATTTATTTGCTTTCGTAAATCCAAGGAAGGCAATGAAATTGATTACTCCACTATATTTATAACTTGCTACTGAGTTATGTGACTAAATTTGATTTAGAAATACCGTTTAAGCTCAAAATTCATCATTTGATTAAGCTTTTGTTGGTTCTTAAGTAAGCCTGAGAATGTCACAAACTACTCTTATCCAGGCAATTGTAAAACTGAATGACACAGTGGATTCAGGTAAGTGATGTGAATGTCCCTCAACTTGCGAAAGCAAATAATGCTGGGCTCCGAGATATAACAATATGAAACTACAACCTTCGTCTACTCAAAATTGAAATTATTTTCTCCCTACAGTTTTCCCTCAATTTATATACAACATTATGGAATTAAAATTGCATCATAAAGTACTTGATTATTTTAAAGGCTTCTTTTATTTTAATCTTAGCATGCTTAGGTACTCATTATTTTAATCACAAAACTGTTTATCATAATAACCAAGTGTTGTTGTATCAAAATCAGTATAAGCATCGGATTTTACCTATTGTCTGGCAATTGATATGAATATCAAACAGTGACAACGTCGAGAGGTATTCTAATCATGCACTTTTTCTGTTAGAATTGAATAATTTTCACAACTAACTAAGCTATTTGTTAGTCTTTGAGTCCAACTACTCAAACTTGACTTTTATTTACTTGAACGGAATAAAAACTACTTCCCAGCATATCTATGTTAGTATTCGTTGCTTTTACATAAGGTAGCTTGTGAATTATTTCTAGGCATAGATATATGATTTCTTGTTGATATAGTTTCAAATTGTATCTGTATAAAAGTAATATAAAAGTAATGTAAAGTATATTCTAAGGTAATTTTCGAAGCTTAAGACGACAGGAGTTACCGTGGTATAGTGGATAAGAATAATTTCGAGTACAAATTCGCACCACAATAAAGAAGCACCCATTAGCGAGAGAAAGCAACTAGGTAACCTCTAGGTAACGTTGTCTCTTAGATTCTCTGATCCTGTCGTACGACTAAGCTACGCTTGGTAACGAGTACCATACCAAAAACATACACATAAACACCCCAAGCTTCATACTTGAAGAAGGGACATGTCTAGAATAGATGTATCGACCTTCTGGTGGGCTTCTAGAAGCATTGTGCTCTAGTAAAATGCTTGAGCACTAAAAGTATATAAAATGACCAATCAACATCCAAATAGGAATCAAGACTGACATTGAGTTGCTTGATGAAATGTTCATTGTAGCATCTAAAATGGGTTTCATAATATTAGTCAATGAATGTCAAATTAATTAGACCAGTTAAAGTAAGGAGCATCTACATGCTATATGCAGTTTTTCTAAATACTGAAGTGAACGCAATCCAGTGGCAGACGTCAAGAATACAGAATCATTGCCTTTGAAAAATCACGGTGCATAGCCTTCCATCTTTTATCTACAAAAACTTTTTCCAACCAACTGATTTTTGAGTTAAAAAGGAAACCTTAGGCATAACCGATCATGTTTTCTGCCCTAAAAAATAATACCCTTCAGTATTCAGGGTGTGGAATGATTCATTTAATAAAATAGTCAACAAATATTTTTTCATTGAACTTGATGATGTAAGTACACTATTCAAAAGCAACTAATTAGAGCAAATGAATTGTAATTGACAATACACCAACATTCTATTTCTTCATAGCTCCTGATATACCTCCTCCTGGAATTCAAATTGATAATTACCTTTCGTTGACTTTTGTGATTGTTCGCTGGAAAGCATTGCCTGCTGACCACATCAATGGAGTTTTGCGAGGATACAAAGTCAAGTACTCTGTTCATAGCATCAGTGGTGAAGAAGTGATTGGTTTACCAAAGACAAAATCAATCTCTGTTGACAGATTCACGTTCCACACTATAGTTCGAGGTCTCTCAAGTTACACGAGATACAGAGTGGAGATAGTTGGCTTTACACATGCTGGCGAAGGAGCCAGTAAAGATCCCTTCTATGCAGGTAAGTACTTATTAATTCTGCTAATATTGTCAAGCATTGACACGTGCATAAAAGCGATTCATGTATGCATATCCTATCCTTCTTAAAGCCCCTGAATTAGCTCCCTCTCTCCCTCTCTCTCTGACTCCGTTTGTCAATTCCTGACAATGGAGTTTATGCCCTGTTGACACTTTCGTAAATGAGACCTATTCGTGAGGGGCAGACTTTGCTGCAGTGTAGACAAATGGATTCTGGGAGCAGTTCAGTTGTTGATATGCAATACATTTCTCGGGCTTTTCTTCTGTTTTTCTTCAGTCTTTCTCTCATACACTAACTTCTGTCAGTGTGCGCTACTCCACTTCTAATTTTATTTCTCCAGACACCGTTATCAGTTGCCAGGTCTTCCGAATCGCTAATATTAATGTCGAAAGACTTCATGTCTCTTTTTTTTGTTAGTAAATCTAAGTAAGAGTCTGCCTCTGCCACGAGACCCAGTTGATAATTCTGAGTACAGTAGATCTTTCAGTAGAGTCCATCCTCTATTTTCCTTACATGACCCAACCATCGAGGCCTTCTTTGGCTGAGTATAGCAAACATTGTTGGCAGCCCGGCCTTTTCTAAGACAGATTCGTTCGAGATCCTTGCCAGGTGATACCCAACATTTGTCCTAAAAGATGCTTATAAACGCTGTTTAAGCGACGGTCGTGTAAGGCATTTACTGGCCAGGCCTTACTTCCATACAGTACGATGGACAGTATATACACTTTATAAACTTGTATTTTGGTGATGGTTGTAAGTATGTTAATTTCCCACACTATCGTCCAGAGCTTAGCAAAAGTGCCTGTGGCCTTTCCAAGTTTCTGAAAATCATTGACCCTAGGTTGTAGAAGTCATCAACTGCTTCGAGGTTCTGGCCATTTAACTGTGTGGAAGGTTGCGATGTTGGGTATGTTGACATCATCATTACCTTTTTAAGTCTGATGACGAGCCCAAAATTGTCACAGGAATTAGAAAATCTTGACAACAGGGCTTGTAAGTCTTCTAAGTGTGTGCTACAAGCAGGCGTCATCTGCATACAGGAATTGCAGGACAAGCGTCTTTCTGACTGATGACTTTTAAACGTTTAATGTTGAATAGACAACCTGTTGATCGGGTGTGGATATAGACTGCTCTGCTAAGATCAGGTGGAAACGCATCTTGAAGCACAAGTGAGAAGAATATACAGAAAAAGGTGGGTAATAAAACACAGTCCTGCTTCGCATTACTCAGTATCCTGCAATTGTCCGACGTGCTTCCGTTAATACGAACACAACTTTCCATGTTGCCATGGTAAGAACTTACTAATCTCAGTAACACTGGTGGACAGCCAACTTTGAAAGACACTTGAAAGACCTTCTCTGCTTACAAGATCAAATGCTTTCGTTAAGTCCGAAAGTGAAGAAGAGAGGCCCATTTTGTTCTCCACCCTTCTCCATCAATTGCCTGACTTAGAATATTATGTCGAGAGTGGATCTGTTTAGTCTGGGGCCACGCTGCTTGTCGGGATAAATCCGTTTAGCCAAGATCTGTAGTCTCTTCAGTATGACCCAGCCCTCTAGACATAGTAAAAGAAGCGTCGATAGAGTCAAGTGGTTTATTGCTTAGAATTAAATAGCATGTGCTAAAGGTATTGAGCTTTCGTGTTGTTTTTCAGCAAGCGGTCGAAAGAAGTATTGGATTAAAAGTACACTAAGTTTCCATTGTAAGTTATGTTTACGCAAAGAAGCGTCATCACAGGTTAGAAACCTGTGGTAAGTACAGACACTGCATTCTGAAAGTCATAGGGAACTTTTATATCAAATGATAAGTTACAAGCAGTTATGTTATAAAAACAAATGTTTACACTGACTGAAAAACTACCAAGCTACAAGATGAAAAATTATCGATCGCAAAATAACTCAAAAACTTTTTTTTTGTTCTAGAAACATGTAGATGTCCAAAGGACATTTTCACAAACTGGTATGTTCTTCCTCCTTATGTCAGTGTTGATGCAGATGGGAATCCAACTGGAATTTTTATTGACTTAATCAAAAATATGATCAAGACCTCTTGTGGAAGTTGTGCCACTCATCCAATGCCAAACATCAACTTTGAAAGTAGCTTTTCGGGAGAAAATCCTCAGAAAGACGCTGAAAGTGACGTGAAAAACTCCATTGGAAGGGAATTTCATATCAACTTTCCTGTGTTTGGAAGATCAGGAATAACAAAATACATGGACAGGCATTTATTCATACTGCTCATTGAATCTCCTGGAAGCATTATAGTAACACGAAAAAGTGAACATGACAGGGATAACTTTGTTGCTATTGTGCTTGCTGTCAGTAAATGTTGGCCCCTGGTTATCATTATAATCTTAATGGCTGTACTTACAGGAGCATTGATATGGTGGACAGTGAGTATCATCATCATCACCATCATCATTAACCATAGTCTTTGGTAGACCGTTGGTGCACTCACGACTTGGCATTTTTCCTCCAGTCCATACGTGATACTGCTTTCTCTGACGTTGACTTGAATCCCAGACTGGTCCATTGTTGAATATTGTCAAACCAGATTCTTTGAGACCTTCCTCTCGGGTGTACACCTTCGACCGTTCCTTATATCAATGATTTGGTGGCTTTACCTACCCGGATGTGATGTCCCGGCACTTTCTGCATGGCTTTCTTCACCATGTCCCAGACATACTGGTTTCTTTTCTTTTCTTGCCATGAGATATTTAACAGTCCCCTCAGTGACTTTGTATCAAATACCGCAAGTTTCTTTTCCATCTTTTTGCTTACTGTCCAGCCCTTACAACCGTAAAGTAAAACTGAGTCGATTAGAGCTTTTCTTAGTCTAACTTTGTTGATTAAGTAGATGTTTTTGTTTTTTTCCATATCTTTTCAAGTCTGACAAGGATAGAGTATAGGATATTTTCATAGTGTGATATCAAAGACCTTTAAATGAAGTTAAAACCTTCTTTGTAAATTCCCAAAGTTACTTTTTGCAATGCGGAGAGGTCTCGAAACTCATCACTCTAAATTGAGACCCAACAATGCAAAGTGGTACATACATCTCTATTCAAACAATTTAAAATGACTTACACTATTCAGTACCCCGGTTTCTTCGCAAAAATCCTCGTTGGCATTATTTAAATATGATACTTTTTAAAATACCAGTTTTTTCTCTTCACCAAATCGAATACAATGTAGTCTGAGGCAACTGCTATAACTAAGGAAACGGAATACCAATCTTCCATTAATTAATAAGTAGGAAGCTTTAATAGCTGTTTGAACGACAGTCATTCTGACAGAAAACTACTGCAATCAGAAACAACTCGAAATGTTTCAATTTCTTAAAAAGGTTTGTCAATTTCCTTTAATGTAGATAATATATGATCAATCTATCAAGCTGCTCGCTTCGTTACTGTTTCTAATTTCGAACGTACTTAATTTTACTATCATACCATCGTACCTCATAATTATTTACTGTTAAGCTATATCAACACCAGGATGCAACAATCTGCAGCTGGTATTGTGAATTTAAAGAAAGCCAATACACATTTTGCCAGCGATCGTGAAATGCAAATTCATCTAAATTCTGCTTACATACTTCATACTTCAGCCTGAAACATATGTTCCAATTGGCTTACAATATGTTTAGATTCACCTCACTAAATTGCGGTGCTTTGATCATGAAGAAAAAGTATTTCAAGCAAGGGTAGAAGGCTGAATTGATCTTTTTAATAAGCAAATTGGATCAACATTTAGTAGTAAATGTTTCTTAATATGGCAAGAATATGTTGGTGTTATAAAATTCCTTATGATCTTGAAAGCCTAAAATTCCCTTCTTGTTTTGGACCAGAGCTTAACGAGGATCGATATAAACGCACATCATTACAACAAACCCACGTAGATAAATGTCAACTGTAAAATCTTTTGTAGACAAGTCGTAACAAGATTTAAACTTTAGAGATGAAATTATTCACATAGATGTTAGCTAAAATTGTTTGAATAAAAATCTTGTCTTCTCCAATAATGCCGTTATGTAGTCTCTAAACAGAACTTTGAATTTCTCGTTAATTTGTTGTCCTAAGTGACTATTCCAATGTCCCAATCATGGATACGTGCACGTATCTTGTGCTTAACAGGCACGTTGTCGTAGTTTGGAGATGAAATGGAGTTTATACAGTTTTCTAATGCATCTCGAGTCTAGCAACAGAGCTTTTAAATTTTTTGAAGTTACGGTTACTGCTCAACACAGGGTTTTATTGAGTTGTTTAGAAGTACCCGTTGGAAGGTGCTCAGGCTTAATTGCTAATATTTTAAGAAGAGTTCAGCGAATTAAATCTGTTGCTGCAGTGACACGTCTCTTGCACGTACTTTTAGTGTGACTTGCAATATTAATTAAAGGTCAATTTGAAATTCTTTTCGAAGTTTATTGTTGTCAAACTTGTCTAACAACGTAACAAATCCAGCGTGTGGAGATCGAAATCTTTTACTTACAAGAAAGCTACAGGCTGGAATTAGAAGTTTTTGTAGTAATGCTTCTAAAATATCTAAAAGTATGCAGGCTCTAGAACAAATCAGCAAAGAGTTTAAGAAATAAATTTGCATTTGCTTTTTAACGGTTATCTTAGACATTGTAGAAACAATTTTAATGTGAAGCAGTTTTACTGTAGTATTTTGTGTGCTTACAGTAGATCCCCTCAGCCCAAATGTGTAAAATACAAAAATTAATCCAGGATAGAAACTGATGTTAGACAACACACAGCAATGTCCAAATAGACAGGGTGTATTATCAATTTCTTTGTAGACACAACATAATATAAAATAAGTGATCCTGCATTTAAGTATCCTTTTGTAGCGGAGTTGGCTATAAATATTTGTTGGTATTGCAACGAGTTGGTTGGACAGACTCTAGTTTAATGACATCCAGTCTTTATTACCTTTTTATCGTAAAAGTTAAGTGTAGTGATAATTCTGCATATACACTTCTTGCATACAGTTGTGGAGTACACTGTAAACTCATATCCAACAAATTTATTGCTGATTATTGTAAACAGCAAAGCCCAAGGATGAGAATATTATATGAATTTTGTATTGGAGCAAAATTAATAAAAACTTGTCTATCGTCTAAGCTGGAAGACAACATTTGTAAGCGTTCATTTAAAATTTTAGTTCTAAACATTTATTGTGTAATCACTATGAAATCTGTAGCCATTTATTGCAGGCAGTTTATCACTGTTGTTTATGTGACATTTTCTTTTTATTTAGACTAAAATATTTATTATTTATTTCACATAACAATTGCTTCTATTATCCATATCACATATTATGTATTCAAAAACTATTATAACATATTATTCAAGGAGATATCTGAAGATGGGGACAATCAAGGCCATGGATTCTTCCTCCGTGGGACATTAAGAGGCTTATGGTGGGCATTTATAACTATGACAACAGTGGGGTAATCATATTAAATCACATTTAATATTGGATTATTTTGTAACCATCGTTTAATTAATTAGGTGCACTTTGCTACTCAAAATTACTTTTGATCGCATTTAAACCTATAATTTGGAAATTTGCGCCTTAACAACGCAATATTAATTTTAGAGATAATTTACATTTAATCCACATTTAGTTAACGTGGATGAATTTTCATTCCTTGATACTCATCAACAACACTTGCAGAGTCCTTTTGCATAATAGTATACTTAAGAGTTTGTTAAAACAAACTTGCTAACAAATATCAACAAAATATTAATAAGCAAGCTAAGTAGAAGTAAGGGGAAAATAGTACAAAAAACTTGATCTTATTTCAAAATAATGGTTTTACTACGGGCATAAAGAACATCAAAGTCAAGTCAAAGTTCCTTCCCACACCATTTGGTGTATTAGAGCGGCGCCCATCTCCGTTTCTTTAGCCTTTGGGCCACAC
>JANTCA010078380.1:0-36181 GCA_024741275.1 Chironex yamaguchii
CCTTGTTCAATTTCTTAACTTCGTTTAAAAGCTTCATTTCTCTGTTCTTCGATGCTGCTGTCTACAGAGAAGATATTTAAACCACTTCATAATGATAAAATAAGATCAACAACGAATAAGGAAAATCTCTTGTTTCACAAACATGTAATAAACCATGACACTTTTTGGTTAAGAATGACAATCAACCAAATAACTTAAAATCAATTCACTTCCACTATTGCTCGAATGTAGTAACTACCGAATTGATCATCTGCGTCACAAGATTTGTTATCCAACAGAATTTAGCTTTTAACGGTGAAGATCAAAACAGTTCTTAACTGCGACTAACCATTATTTCGAAAAAAAGGGAGGCAACTAACGAAAAAGATGACATTAGAGGTACAAACAGTGATTCGTTATACTAAAATTATATATTCAGCCTCTTCATCTTTCAAATAAATCAATTTGAAACCACGAGTAAACGGACCTTTGTTTGGAATGAATCGGGCATGCATGGAAGTTTGATTCATTCAAGTTGCATTAACATGAAGTGTGTACTCCGCATAAGAATTACGTTGTACAGATCGCACCTCTTTCTCCAGGATAACTTTTGTATCACTTAAATTTGATGACATATCCTCATATTCTTGGCTTTTCATCACAGCTTTCATTTCTAGTTCATGCAGTTTGCCCTGCAATTCACTTGTGGCTGACTCAGCTGTTACCAGGTCCCCCTGTAGTGTATCAATCGTTTTGTCTTTTTCCTATAAACGAGATAAATAAAGTATATATAAAATTTCCTCTGCAAAAAGAACACATTAACACTCATCTTTTGTAAAGGTAGCAAGAAAATTGTAACGTACGTTTGGAAACTTTTCGGTAGGCACACTGCGCTCACTTAGTGCAGAAATTAAGCAACGTATAGCTCGTTCAAAATATCTGCCAACCCATTTCCTTGTCCCACAAACCTAAATACAAGCTACAGATGTACAAACACCACTGTAACATCCATTTGAATGGGCCTAAAAAGATCACATGTAGCAAATACTGCTGTCAATATATATAACACACTTTAGTCTGGCTCAAATTCAATAATATTTCTAAAAATGCATATTATCAAAGTATGCTTTAAAGTAATGCTATACAGTTTTGGGCTTCGAGTCGGCCAAACGAAAACAAAATTGTGTTAAGTAACTTATTTTACACCAGAAATAACTCTGAATGAGATCCCCTTAAGTTGATGATATTTTTTAAAATTAGAGGGCAACCTCGGAAAATAAGATATGAACACTGGGGTGTCGAACCCGTATCTCATGGCTGCAAATCTAACGCCTTTCTTACTGGGCTAAACAGATCAATAGGAAACGTTGAAAGACTGTAAGTCATTCAACCCCGATCGTCTAGCCCAGTTATCGGGAGTCAGCCTAGGAAAAGCCAACTTAAGAGTTAGCATTTTTCCTTTGAGAGTTATTGATATGGCTATGACCTATTCACAACAAATATTAAATGTGCAGGTCTGAGTAAAAACAGTTAATGCAGAAGCCAACAGTGTCATTTGTTGCTGAGGTAAAACTAACCTTGATTAGGGCAGTAAGCTTGTTTAGTTCCCTCGCATGCTTTGCTTCAAGGATTTCAACTTCAGTGGTTTTTTCCTGAAACATGTATGTAAAAGATAAGAAAAACTTCGTCTTACAATATCCTTTAACACCTTCGGCATCCTAAAGTCACAAAGTACGCATACAATAGCCGATCTACGTCACATCCTTTCCATTACAATGGTATATGCTTACCATCCCTACATCACTATAAGATAACTCTGGAACAGTGGCGGACAAATGGGAGACGGAGGGCGACTACCCCCAATAATTTTCTAAAAAAAGTGAAACGTTTTTACACACTTCTCTCATACCGATACCCATTAGTTTTTGCTTTGCAAAAGGCCTGGTTGCGTAGCGGTGTTCCTGTTTTCGTTTCTAATTAATTTGTAAAGTCGTCACAAGTACCCGGTCGGGATCTGGACAGCAGAGCTACTGCAACTGGCCTTGTTCCTCCCTGTTTACAATTGTAAATAAATTATGACACAATGGAAATGCTAAGAGAACTACACTGACACTCAACATTATATTAACGATTATTATCTACTCTATTCCTTAAGAAGGGGCGGATTCAGAGAGAGGGATAATCTAATAAAAGAACAGTGTGAAAGAAATAAGAGATTATTTAATTATTTATATTTAAAAGGCTTTAACCATCTGTCACTATAATGCAGCCAACCAATTTACCCAATCGGCGATGAGTACACCTTTTTGGCCCCTGTTTACATTCAATTTTAAAAAGAAAATCACTTATAAGGAACTAACTACTGAGACCAATTTTGAAGAAGCTTGAAGTACTCGACCCAGAAGAATAAAAAATCACAGATCGCGACGAACTTAAGAAATAAAAACGTAGCCTCGAGAAAAGAACTTCTGTTATATGAATATCTATTTCTACAAAAACAGAAAAAAAATTGTGTTGCTTTTAAGATTGTAAGATTTGTTTCGTTTTGTCAAACCATCAACCTCAAAAGAGAGCAAGTCATCTAGAAAACCTATAGTAAAATTGCCTCTTTTTTCATGATTCTTACATCTTTCTCTCACATCTTTCTCTAACGCTCCAGTTCTCACGCATCTTTGGAATATTTTCATATTCTAAGCCATGCGTTCACACTGTATGAAATCAATATTACTAGTTCACTGCTCAAATCTCCAGCTTTTTTTTCCTGTTGGTTTATACAGAACAAGTACAGTACATCATGTTCCTCCTCTTTCGCGTCTGTAGGTGGAATAGTTTTCCTGATGGGGCCTGTAGTAGAAAGCGTACTGGTCTTAAATTCCCGAAACACTGACTACAGGTGAATAGCTGTTGTATTGCACCTACATATTTCACATTCATTCCTCCTGTTCACATCGCTCCATATGCTAGTTAGCATAATTCATTCCTATATTATTATATTCTTTCTCCAGGTTACACTGATTGCGGCGCTTGCAGGTATGTAGGTTTAGTACCATGTACTCTGGCATTTCTGTGGGGCATCTTCATCTTCGAGCCTTTATTTGGCAGTGGTCGATCTTGCTCCCATAGCAAGGCATCGTTAATACTACGCTTATTTTTCTTATTTTCACCTCTTTATTATTGCTACTCAAAGACAATACAATACATATAATAGGTGTTTTCCCATAAATTGAAGAGTGTGATTTCAAACGATCCCCCCCAAAAAAACCCCCCAAAACAACCAACGACAAAACAACAACAAACAAAACGCAAAGTGTCCGCCACTGCTCTGGAAAACTGCACGTCCTTCGCAACGAGGATTCAACAATCTGCAACCTTGTTCTTGTGGAAAGACTTAAACACTTTATATTGTCCGCACATTTAATATCTGGTGCCACTATTGGTTTTTACTTAAAAGCGTGTTCCTTGCTTTTATTAGATGTGCTGTTGAATAAATTCGTGTAACAAACGTTTCCTCACTCAAGTTGTAATATCAGAAACGTATGATTCATAGGCAGCTGCTCGTATTCAATGTGTGAATATCAAAATTCTAACTGGATACAAGATTTCCATTAATACGTATAAGCCCCCGATGTAAGAAATGTCATGACACAAACATGCATATAGCTGGTATCAAAAATGTGTGTTGCAACAATCGATAAGTATCAAAATTGTTTTTCTCTCTGTTTACGAAGAAACATTAACAAGTTAGCTACGAAACATTACTCTGATAACAATACAATGTACTCAATCTACTAAGGGCACCAACTATCTACTAACTGTTGAACTCATAACTAATCATATATCCTGCAATAACGGCAATAGACATATGTCAGGGCACTACCAACATGATATACCAACATGATACGAACTCGCAACATAAGACGACTGCTTATTTCTAGCTTTTCACCCCCCTCCCACCACCCCCTAAGTGGGCCGACACTGCCTTCACATTTTTTCAGTTGCTATGTGCTCGACATTGAAATCTGCTAAATAACTGTTAACAATAAAACCTTAGCAGGAACATAGCACTGAGTTCGCAAACCTTAGTTAGTCGATCTGTTATGTCTCTTTTTTCCGTTTCGTTTAGCTCGAGCAGTTCCTCACGAATCCCTTTTATTGCAGTCATTTTTTCTATTTGCATTTCCCTGGCTTTGCTTCTTTCTTCTTCCAGTTGCTAGTTCGATAACATCAAAGAAAAAACGAGTGACAATAAATAGTTTGCACTGGCGTAAATAAATACGACAGCCTTTAGCAAAAGTAACGGACAATTTCAAATATGAAAAAGAAGTAATACCATGGTCACCAATCTAGATACTACTAGTCCGATGCTAAATCTTAAATCAATTTGGCATTAGCAACCCTCCTATTTGCACCCATTTTTAGCAGAAAACCCAAAGCAAGGAGAGCAGGAGCACCACAATCTCGCTGTAAATGTTAGGCAGGGTAGAAAGTTTACAAGTGTGACCTCTTGTGGAAATCTGACACCATTTCTGTTGCGATCAGAATAGCATCTCCCCTAACGACCAAAGTGCTGGTTGGAAGAAACATCCCTGATGATCCCCAGCTAACCTTAATAGCTGGCTGCAAGCTCAATCAAGAGAACGCTTACCGCCAAAAAATCAGGCTAAAGAGCTATAAGGTACTTTTCATGCTATTTCTCCATACGAGAATCAATTGCTCAGCGCTTTCGTCGGCCATGATATTAGGAATGGCATTTAATACATTACGTTCATTTACCGAATACGATAACACCACGACAGTAGGTTCGTGATCAAATTTCGAGTATTTGGGCTTAACAAGCAACTTAAATTGGATTGTGTAAATTGACAGTAAATCTTGCCAAAGTAAGAAAATCACAGTGGAAAATCCAAGTTATTGAGATAATCTTTCCTACATTTGCAAAACATGTACAACATTTCCAACCTTATTCAAGTTACTGATAGTTTCTCTGGCATTTTGTTGCTCTCTTTCCATGTTCTCTTTCAGATAATCAACTTTCTGCTTCAAACGGGACACTTCAGTCTCGACGGAGCCACGAGCAATTTCGTTTTCTGTTAAAACAGCGATCTTTTCTTCAAGTTCCTCCTTTTCTTTAACGAGTGTTTTCACCTAAGAAAATTTGAAACACATCATTGGAAAATACTATGATAATCACTCCTTAGTCGTAGCTTTAGGAATAAAAAAGTTAGATGTTCACTGGTCTATACGAAGTTCAATGGATGAGTTTCATCTACATTCCCCAGCAGGGACATGCCTACTGCCTACAAGAGGAATTCAGAAGAGGACGGCAGAAGTATACAGTCTCTGTTGTACTTAATACTTAAATGGGGAGGTTTTGATCCACCATCAGAACAACATAAAGACCACGTTTCATACTGAGTAACTAAACTACACAGTTTTGGGCGGAATTCTCTTGGTCAAACCCTCCCTGATACTTCACTTACAACAAAGATTTCGCCAAACTTAGTTACTGCGAGACAAGACGTTGTTAAACCTTAGGATCATATCAGTGAGCCACCATGGATATGAAAAAACATGTTAAACATTTTCTTACGTTGTTAGAGCCCTTGCAAGATCTTTCAAAGGTACTCATCATAGTCCACTACTTCCTAAATAAAACACTTATATTCCCAGTGTGGAAATACTTATGCTTTCTCACGCGACTCTTCAGCACTGAACAGAAACTTCTCAAAAAGATTACGGATTCCACTTTATTTACGCGTGTATCTGGTTGGTGTCGCTTTCTGAACTTAGCGGTGAGAACCGTGACGATCAAAAAGTTGTGATTCGAAGAATCGAATAGTATCGAATTTTGTCCCTCGTCCTCGTCACGTATCTAAACCTTCCTAACATAACCAATACAAGTCTGAATCTACTATGTCGAGTCAGTGCACTCTTCATTTTATCTATGGGTCATCAAAATTTAAAGACATGTTTCAGGAACAAATTTCTACTTGCACCCGCTATTGCTGAGAAAGTTATAACGCAAATATCTAGCAATCGACTCCGATTATATTTGATGCAGACTCCAGTTATTATCACATTGCTTGTTAGTTCCTAAATTTATCTCGAGTCAAACCCTTGAAGAACTCCTACACTACCTTCTTATAATCCCAACCACTTATTTTCGTTGCATACTTGGAGTTACCCGGTGGCATCCTTTCAGTTGCTATTTAACTTAGTAACCACAAGCTCAATCCACCATCGGCTTTAGTAAGGTGAAAAATTGAGATGATGGGATTTTGTAAAATTATAAAAACTCGAGAAAACTTACAAAGAGAAAGCTGGATATTGCCTTTACTAAAAATCGATTGTGGGATGTCAAAGCTTAAGTAAAATCAAACGTTATGGATTCCAAAGCTCAAGGAAAGTTGAATAATGAATAATTCGTTGATTACTTAGCTTCATTACTATTTGCCAGTGACTACCAAAATGTAAAGGAAGACTAATGGCACTCACCGACATTCGCTTTAGTGAATTTGAACTTTATTGCTTTTTTAGAGAAGAAAACAATCCACTCGATAGTTTTTGATCTACAGTACTTCAAGTCGAGCAAAAGAACGAGACAAGTATCTGAAACATTCATTGTCACGGCCCACGCCATCGGTGGTGGGGAGGGGCATGGTCCCCATTTTTTGCGAAGCAACTAATTTCAAAGCTGCAATTAACGATGAAGGAACGGAACATGTTGAAAGACGTTGTTTGACCTAGGAAAATTACGATTAAAGTTATTGAATATCTTTTAAAAGGAGAGGTTATACCCAAGTACCCGAATTACTCCATCTTGCACCACATGGCTACCTCTGGCTCTCAAGAAAACAGCAGCACGAAGTTTTACGCACTGACAGTGGAAAAGCATTACAAAGCATCCTACCTAAGCTCTCGATTCAGTCATAGCAGTAATTAATAACAGGTTTGATCAGCCAAGCTACCAGCTTTCAGCTATTACTGAAAGTAGTTAACAATCAATCGTGTGCGATTGCAAGCTTGGCTGCAAAGTTCAGTGATGATTTGAAATCTTGCCTGTTACCGCCAGAGCTCTCAGTTCTGGGCATAATCTGTAAGGATACCGAAATGGTGAATTTTGACGACATTGTATGAGTCCTAAAAGCATCCAAAGAAAAGTACCAATTGCAGAAAAGCATCATTACGATGATCAAGATTGTTTTGGTTGGAGGTGCCACTGCGCTCTTTTTCATTAGCACAAAGGATCAAAACATTTTTGTGCTCACCAGTGACTCAAAAGAGATTCAATTCTCTATCAATTTTAGCTATATACAAGGAAATTGCAGACAGCTTGTCTTTTAATCGATGTAGCAAACGATTTCGTTGCTAAAAGACCAAATCGTATTACCTATTTTGGCAAGTATGTCAACTCAGATTTGTAAATTTTTCTTACAGTTAACTTTGCTAGTGTTGGTGTTGTGTAAAGAGTAATACAATATCCTGAAATACAGCAATGACCATATCTTATTTTGCAAATTCATATGCATATTTTATCCTATTTATTAACAATAAGTTATAATTTCAAAATACATTGTAATCAAATTGCTAATGTTGAAAATACTATCTGAGTTTGAGTTTGTGATACAAGAGAAAAACAGGATAACCAGTTTTGCTTTTCACAACATCTACTTTTAGGAGGTGGTCGGAAGTGTTGTAATAGCGGTGTGAAGGGTTCAAACCTGGACTACGAAGAACTCAGCAACCATTATTTCTATTTCAGAATGCACTTTTGGCCAATCTAACCACAACATATTGCAGATTTTGAGCTACTTAATTCAAGTTAAATTCCCAAGCCTTGGCCCCTCCACTTTCAAATTCGTGGTATGGGCCCTGATTGTTACTTATCTGTGGTACTGGAAAATAACAATTACCTTCGAATCAGTTAGAACTCTAGTTTGCTCTTTTGCTGCATCATGTAAGTCATCAATCGTCGCTTGTGCCTCATCTCGCAATCGTTCAACCGACAGCAATTCAGACCTAAATGAAATATGCAATTAAACTGGCAGGGAAGTTCACGCAAGACAATAAAAGACAATATCACTATGTAGCTAGTTCAACAAAGAAAAATAAGAGCACGATGATGCTAGCATCCCCCTGCTGGATTTTCAAACTGCAAAACAACTGGCTTTTCAACAACGACGTGCCAATTTTCCTGTTTGCCACCGAATAATCTGCAGGTTGCTTTCTAAATTAGGAGCATTGTAAATGAACAGAGTGAATTAATACAAGGACCACGCTACTGTCACTGGGAAACATTGGTTGGGTTATTACATTATTAGAACCGCAAGGGAATCTAGGATGGAAAAAAAATCTAAGCGGACTAACAATTCTACAAAACAATCCTTGTTTAACTTGCAAGAAGCTCCCTTCGTTTGCATATCCGATAATGTACATGGCTTTAATTTAGGAGAAAATTAAGCCTGTGGGGATCTGCCATGTGATAAGTGTCTAATAACGTGATAATTTTCACAAAGTGGTCAATTTCAATTAAATAGCTACATATTTTGGCGTCCTGGACCTCGCAATCGTCACTGTGAGGGCAGTTTGCAGCTTCATCTGATTAAAATATAAGGAACCCATGGAGATGTTTTCAGGGACTAGCGTATGGAAATAGTCTGCAAATTTGATAGAAAAAGCGGATTGCTTAATCAGCAAGATCACTGTTCTTAAACTGCTTATAAAAGAGCAATTGTGAACTGAACAGATCCACTTCACATAGTCAACATAAATGGGAAAACTTGCGGTTCTGACAGCAGTACAATGTATACATTCTCAACTTATGCTTTTGAATTAAGATAAGATCCTTCCAATTTCAGGCCAATTGTAACAACTGTTTCTGTCTGCTTAGTAGCATTTAGCTAAGTTTCATCCCTGTGAAAAAATATTGCATAATGTGATATAAGCCTATCACTCTATTTTCCTCGGATTAAAGCAGCACTTGATCATAAGTTCAAAGTACAATTGCTTTTACTGGAAGGGTCATTTTTACAATACCTACCTTGCTTTGACAGCTTGTTGTCTGTGTTGTTCGGTTAACTGTTCAAGTGATTTAACATCTCCTTGTAACCGCTGCAGGGTGTTCATTGCCTGACCAATCTCTGCTATAAGCTCCTAATATTTCAGCATAAGGAAATACATGACAATCAAAGGCATTGTAAAACACAATAACTCATTTTGCACGCATTTTATTCCATTCTTAGAAATTTCACAAGTTCTGGGCATAGGAATGATTTTAGTGCTAATATATTACTTCCTCAACAGTTGCATCAACATATATCTTTGTCAAAACTGATATTTGGGAACTTTCAAGTTACCTGCAAGGAGTACCTATGGAAAATGTGAAGAAACCCAGTTGGTTTCCAGACAAAACCAAATAACATCACAATAATGTATAGTTTCAAGAAAACCCTGTTGTCGGGGAAAAATATTTAGTTTTGCTTTTTCACCAATTTTGATGGGAAATATTTACTATTTCGTCTTGCTTAAATCGTGAAAACTGTTAGACTAAAGTTGCTGAAAGTTACCCTACTGTTACCAACTACATATTAAAGTATACCCCAAAATAAACAAATGTGTTGGTGTTCTCAAAATAATTTGCATATAGGCATTACTCTGTCTACCATGAAGCTCCACAAGATTTCAGTCTTCTTCAAAATCTCTCTTACATTTCTTACTAAAGGTTGCTAATTTGTCCTTACAGATGGCCAGTTTCTCCACAGGTTTCCACTCCACCCACAGAACTACCAATGTCCCTGCTATAGGGAAATTTCACTGTGAGAGAAAGCACTGGTGACAAATTCAGCATGTACATTCAAAACTGCAATTAAATATGGCTTTGCTAATTTACTGGCTGTCGTCTAACTAAAATCAAAGATAGCATTCACCTGTTTTTGTGCAAATAGATGGTCTATATCACTAGTATTCCCTTCATTTGTATCCCTTATTGCATTTCCATTACTCTTGAAGAGCTAAAACACCAAAAGAGAAATATTCGTGAAACTGGTGGCAACAGGCAACCCCATGACAAATGCTGAAAACCATTCAGCAACTTATATGCTAATATAATTGCAAAACAAACTTGGATGATAGAAACGTGTTAAATTCATAGTCTACAAACTTGTCAACAAGCAAATTCAAATGTGTAAGATGCAGGTTGTTAACTGTTATGATTGTATTTTGATGTAGTATGATTTTAATCATTGCTAATTCCTAGCCTTATTTACTTACTAAGTATTGAGCACATTCCACCTTTCAGGAGGCAATCTACCAATAACAAAAACAATTTAACCAACTGCCTGTATACAAAACATGTTCTAATGCCCTACACTTCCAACTTTGCTATGGCACCATACATGAAAATGCATAATAGCAAGTGACAACTAGTTTAGTCGTAAACTAAAACTTGATAACAGGTAATATAAGACCCTGGCAGACAATGCTTAAACTAAAGTTTCAAACTTTAAAAAGTGTTAAGCTAAGGGTTGATGATCCTTAAATGTCAGAATTCAGACAATACCTCTTTTTTGCAAGCCTGATTTTTGAGTGACCATTGCTCCTTTGATTGTGGCGTTGAAGTTCCAAGTATTGAAGTCGAAAAAGATGAAAATTGTAATTTTTGTGACTGTTTTCCACCTAGTGAGGATTGAATAGCACTATGGGCATTCTTATCCCTTCCTACAGGTGATCCTTCCTTGGAGGGAATGGAAACTGAGTGTTTACTCTCAGTACTATAAGAGGATTCAGCAGTTTGTTTGCTACTTGGGCTTTCCTTGGATTTGATACTGTGGCTCTTTGGGCCTTTGCTGATACTTCCATCTCTTGAACCACTCCCTAGTACAGAGGACTGCTCAGCATTAATCTCTGAGATTTCCTCTGAGGTTGCCCACTCATGCACCCTGCATTTATTAAGTTAATAACACAAAATAATTAACATAATCCAAAACACCTTTTACATAATTAAATTCATCAAGTTATAAATCATAATAATAATTGAAAAAGTTTAGCAATGTAAATCCAACAGTTTCATGAGTGAAGAAATGACCATCTGTTAAGTTGATTTAGAAAATTAAAACATTGTGCAAGAAGTGAAGCAAAGATGCTAGAGATGGCTACGTCATGTGCTTTAATTGCCCAAAACCTAGCACTTGAATGTTACACTCAGATGGGCTTTACCTAGCAAGACAAAAAAGGGGCAGACCACTTAGAGACAGACTGTGAAAGAAGATATGGAAATGATGGGGAAGACCTGGAGTGAAATCAGCTGAATGGCTCAAGACCGAGACAGCTGCAGAAGATTCTTTGGTGCCTCTGAAAGTGGTGAGAATTGCACAATTTTGTAGCAATCTCAAAAATGTCTTAATACACCATCCATTCTCCAACACATATACATATCTGAACTGAAGAGCTCATAAAAACCATAAAGGTGCATCTGGCAAAAATTCAATTTACAATCTATTACAAGCTCATTGAAGTTAACGAAGGATGAACAACCCATTATCAAAGAGCTTAATGCCACCATCAGATAAAAAACAAATGGGAAGTTATTCAATGCAGATAACATAACTCTTGGCCTATAAAGGACCACTGGAGATGATCTGCTTAGTAAGATCTACGTTTCCTTAGTTCCAGCAAGCAAACAACTGTATCTGATGATTTATCTTTAGCCATATGACATATTTAGGCTTTAAGTTTAAACAATGTATTAAACATAAGAGAGGAAATCAACTTACTGTTTTAATTTACTTTCCATTGCCTCTTTTTCTTTCAATTCGACTTTTCCAAACAAATCTGCAATTATCTTCTGACCCTGTTGGACTTTTTCATCAATAAAACTTTCCACTGCAAGAGATATGAACAATAGAATTGTATTATATACTGAATTTTCTTGGCAGTTCCATTTCTGTGACAACAACAGAATGCAAAAACTGTAAAACAGTTTTCTTAAAGTCAACAAGACTTTTCAAAAACAATTATTTGAAGACATACAGGCTTTCAGGTGAAAGGTATGCAATTGCATTAGGGAATGCCAGGGAATGGGCAATTGTATGCCCATTCCCTGGCACATGACTGCAGCCCTCCAGGTGTGCAGAACATCAGACACATTGATTTAACTAAAGGCAAAAGCTATTGCTATTTTTTGAAAACAAATGGCTATGAGTCACCAGAAAACTAACACATACCACCACTTATCTGTCGCATGGAAGTTGGCACACTTGCCATATTTTTCCCATGAAAGCCTGAAAGATCCAATAAAAATTTTCTATGATGGACCTACTCTGTTACTCAAATGTGTTACAGTGTTACTATTATGTTACAAAAAAAATTTTAAAGCCTGCAATGTACATTTTTAAAAATTATCTATAATATCTATACAAGGTGTAATAAATAACTATAAACAAATAAATAAATAAATAAATAAATAAACAAATAAATAAATAAATACCTTCCTCTATGTTGATTTGATAAGATTGTTGTATGTCCTGTTGTTGAATGAATTTGTCACCTCCTGAAGAGTATCCAGCAAATTTTGGTTCAATACCCTGGTCACTGATATTGTCAACAGGCAAAATAATTTGCTTATTATGATACAAAAAATCTTTCTTTTGATTTGATTCTTCTTTTGAAATACCTAAGGTAGATTCTTTGTACACTTTCCAGTGCTCAGAATGTATGTGTTGATTAGGTTCCTCAACACAGCTATGGTCATCAGTGTTAAATGTCGGAATAG
This sequence comes from Chironex yamaguchii, assembly GCA_024741275.1. Classification (NCBI taxonomy): domain Eukaryota; kingdom Metazoa; phylum Cnidaria; class Cubozoa; order Chirodropida; family Chirodropidae; genus Chironex; species Chironex yamaguchii. The sequence continues at coordinate 12,749 of JANTCA010078380.1, forward strand.
AAGATAAACCAAGCCTTAATGGTGAAGAAATACGTAAATCAGAAAATTTTTCTATTATTCCATTACTTAAATTATTATCATGCAGTCTAGGAGAACTTTTCTCAGCAAAAGAAGGTAAATCATTAGGGATTAGTGAATAAGACTGTTCCCAAGTTGATTTCACTTCCTTTTTGTCCTGTTGATTACTATCATGCTCAAGTTGCAATGTTATCTCTGCTCTCTCAGGTGCAGGTAGCTGGTATGGCAAATCCTTCTCATCATCTACCATGTGCAGAACACTACCCTGATACAAAAGATCAGTTGTTGTACTACTTCGCTCATCAAATAATTCTCTGTGAGACAAATTCTGCATGACCAGAAAATCAGTATCATCACTGCAGGCATCATCAAATGTAAAGGAACCTGAAGGCAATCCACTTGATATTGATATGTTATCTTCCTCTAATATGTAATTGTTATCCATTTTATCTAAAATTAAATGGAAAGAGTCATGAAAAAGTCACGTCTGTCATAATACTGAAAATATATAGCAGACTAGCAGTAATGCTATACCGGGAATGCAACAAAATAGTATACAATAATAATAATAGTAATAATAATAATATGAACGTTTATAAAGGATAACATATCAGCATAATGACGATGCTGATTATCTTAAGGGTCCTGTCATGAAAGTAAAGGTAAAGAAACTTATAGCTACATTATGTGTTTTAAATTAAAAATATGTACAGCTAGTTTCTTCAAAGAAATGTTCTTAAAAACGAAGTAAAAACAATCCTTGACTCAATCTTCCTTGCCTCAGGTGCCAATTCGTTAAATATTCTCCCACCAGCAAAAGCAACACATTTTTGTCCATTTTTCGTTTTCATGAGTGGCAATTTGACAGTATGATTACTATTTCTTGTACATTTTTCATGTTTTCCTTTTTAAAAATAATCCTTAAATGGTTCACATACATTCTTCTGTAGGCAGTCAAATACAAATTTGCATACGCTTTTCTTCATTTGATCCTCTATGTTCGGTACTCTCAATTCTGCGTTTCGGGTACATTTCGATTTGATGTTTATGCTTTGTTTCTCAATACTACACAGCCACTTTAATTTAGAGTCTGGCCATCCAAGCCCAACTGATCCACAATATGTGAAAAGGGGCATAATCATAGCATTGTAGATTACCAAAGCTGTTGATGTATCAATGGAACTGCGAATGCGCCTGAGAAGGTTAACCCTTCCTGCTGCCATTTCACAGGTTAAATCAAGATGAGTCTCAAGCATTAGTGAAGGGTCTGTTACTCCGAGATATTTATATTGTGTTGTACAATTGATGGAGGTCTCACCCACTTTGATGTTAAGCTGTCTCTCTTTGAAATTATTTAAAGCATAGCTTCGGTTTTCCCTTTCTTTAGATTTACGATTAGTTCTTTCTTGCGAAACCAGGTGGCTAGGCTGTTAACATCTTGATTAAGATGGCTTTCAATGATGTTCATTTCACTGTTTGATGTAAAAATAAAAGTGTCATCTGCATATGTCACAATATTTGTATGCTCCATTTTGTTGCACTGAACAACTTGCTTGCGATTGATTGATTGATTGTGAGCCAATTTATTTCATTTTCTGTTACTCCGTAGGCTTGAAGCTTGGAGAGAAGGACAAAACGACTAATAGTGTCAAAGCCTTTGGACAATGAATAATGAATAATGCACCTGTTAGCTGTCCCTTGTCTGCTTCCCTTCTGATATGATCTAGGAAATATATCACTGCTTGCTCAGTCGACCTTTTTTGCTCTCAATCCAAACTGATAATTAAATAGAAAACCACTTCTTTCAAGATGGTTCATAAGCTGCTTGTGAAACACTTTTCGAGAATCTTTGATAAAGTTGGGAGAATTGATATCAGTCTATAGTTATCTACTTGTGATTTTACTTGTGATATCTACTTTTGGATTTGAGGTTGTTTAGTTCTTTATATACATCAGCCTCGCTAACTTCGTTGAGAGCGAATTTCTCTGAACATGGAGGAACAAGATTGTTTTCACTTGGTTTCATCCAAGTAAAGTCCTGCAATAGGAAAGATCTAGGCTTCAGTAAATTTGCAACATTTGAAAAGTAACTGCATCGGGTTTTTGCTATGGTTCCGTTGTCAGACATTTTCGATCCATTTATCCATCCATCTCCCAGCCAGCAGTTGGAGCAGTTTTCTTGGTCGGAAAAATGTCTTGACGGCAGTCCAAAATTTGGTTGGTGAGTCTGCATTTTCTGTTAGAAGGTCTTTGTGGAATCTATTATTGCATTTTTTTCACAAGACTAGTAACACGATTCCGTTGACTTTTATAGGAAGACCAATCAATTTCCTGGTTTGACCGATGAGCCTTACTTAATAGTTTGTCTCTAATATTCATCGGTTTTTTCGCATCGGGTGTAAGCCATGGACTTTTCACTTTCTTTGCAGTCAAGGGTGCATGTTTGCTAAAATAGAAAATGAGAATCTGTTTCAGATAATGCCATGCTTGATTTGCACAGGTTGCTTTAAACACATCCTTGAAATTGGCAGTTCTTAGGTCATCACACAAGAGTTTTGGGCCGTAGGTAGTGTAATTGTGACATGTTATTGTTTTTGATTGGAATTTCAAATTGTGGATTTTGTGCAAGCACCCAATCAATTCATGGTCACTCAAACGGGCGGGGATTACTTTGACTGAACTGATGTTTTGTATCTCATTGCTGCAAATGACATCAATCAGTGTTTTTGATTCTTTAGTTATTCTCATGGGGCTGTTGATCAATTGTTTCAAGCTGAACGACGAAAGTATAGTTTTTAGTTCTTTGTGATCTGAAATCTCTAGGTAGTTGCAATTTATGTCACCCATAAAAATATACTCCTTATCTTCAGAAACGACTGTTGATGTCATGGATTCAAAAGTTTCATTGAAATTTTCAGGGAGATGCTTTGGTGAGTCAGGCAGGCGATAGATAACTCTTAAAAGAAATCCTTTTGATTTGAGAAATAAAATTTCAATCCAAATGCATTCGATATCATTATCCTCAAGATCTAAATGTCTTTGAAAAGGTACTGGTTGTGAAATATAAATTCCTGCACCACCTCCTTGACCAGAATTTCCTAGCTTACCCAAGAAATCATATGATTACCCAAGGATATGACAAAGATTTTGTTTGTGTGCCAAAAGTCCACGGATATTTTGATGCAGAATTTTAAGGCCTTTCCCTGCAAGTAGCTCAGTAAGCTCAGGTAATTGGTACTGTTGTTGATTCTCGGTTGTGGGCTCTTCTGTATGAACTTCGACTTCGAAAGATTTTGATAAACAGGAGCGGCAGAGGGCTTCTGTTTCATCATCCATGCATTTTATGTGGTGGAGCAGTTTACAGCTGGTACAGCATATTCTGCTTTGATTTTTACGCACTGTCTGCATGCAGGAAACACATTTGATGGCAAGGCCAGGGCATATTGCGATATCACCACATAACAGGATCAAGATCTTGTACCATTAAATTCGATTTGTTGCTGGTGGGCTTAGCTCGAAGAAGCTTCTCTTCCCTGTTTATCCATATTGACCAACAGATATAACTTTCTTTGACGAACAGACTTTCTCCAGCGTTGTTTAGATACAAGATGAATGAATCAGAGCTGCAAAAGGCAAACTTTTTAACTTGGAAAGTTGCGAAAACAAGTGCCAGGAAACACGCCACCGCTCTTGCTGCCATGTTGCCTGGATCCGAAGTGATATAAAATTCTATAAAAATTTGATATATATGTAAATGACAAATGACAGCAATGAGAAACACACTTTAAAGTGACAATTCGTTGTCAGATTAACAGAGAGTAAATGTCTTGATTAATGTAGTTGTGGGGTATCTAACAAGATGTGCTTGTAAGTACAAAGACTGCATGATTGTCAATTTTGGGTACTAGACTGCTATGATTTATGTCTCATTCTTGGAGCAATTCGTTTGTGGGCAATATATTTAGGACTGCTTTTGAACTGTGTAGCCAACATCATGTCCAACAGTCATCACAACATGTATGTTTTCACAATCACAGCACGACAGAAATGCACAGGAAGAAAAATGCTTAGACTTGCTACAAGCTTATAGAAGACGTTGAAGGATTAGACAAATAACATTGGCCAGAGATGGAAAATAAGGATTGCTAATACACAAGAACAACAAGGCACACATAAGTTAAACTAGGGTAACATTTTAAATTTCATTGACTTTTGATGCATATTTTCGTTCTGATTTCAGTATGTACTATACAATGAGAATGCCATTGAAAAGCAGACTGGAGAGCCTTGAATACTGAGAAGAATGTCTAGAATTTTTACACAACATTTGTGATGCACTGAGGTGGACTCAAGTTCATAATTCTTGAATCCAATGTCATGAATGGCCATCTATTTTACTTCATTACTGGGCTGCAAGATGTAAGGTATTGGGCAATTTACTAAACATGTTTATTAAGGTACATCAAACTAGCGATAAGACAAGGAATGCCCAGCTGGAATGTTGATCAATTCTTAAACTGACTGAAGTTGTTAGGCCAACAAATTGTCAGTCGTGTCATTTTATGCAGGTTCAGCCGTATCTACGTACTTTAAATCAACAGAAATTTCGTTAGTTGATTTAGTGTCACCATTGGTAAAATAATTCAATTCGGTATGGAGCTACTTAGGGAGATACTTTGTATGATCGAACAGCTATAATTAATTTGAAATTAGCATGATTCAATTGAGACCAACGTTTTTGACGGATCATCATTAACCCTTATTTATTACAGTACAGTATTATAACACTAGGGAGCCAGTATTCATTGAAACGTTAGGGCCATATAGTACTGAAGTATGGTTCTTGTTTGGTTGTTCTGAGGCTGTACATACTTACTTTCGAGTGTCACTTGAAAACCATCCGTTTTAATTAACAAACGTCTGCCCCAAAGTAACGTTGAGCAAATAAAAATTTTAGTGTTATATCGAAACCACATTCATGGTTAAACATAGCCAAATTTTCTCTAATACAAAGGCATTGAATTATTTATGTTTGCTCATTTTGTCAATGTAGATACGGTCATATAAGGTCAATCTACTCTTCGACCTTCAAAATGAACATTCACCGCTTAAACTAACGAAATAAAACACCTAAGATATGACTCCATAAAATATATCGAGAATGTCAACAGTACGTTCATCCTTTCAGTGATGGCAACCTGCAAAAGAATGATAAGCACGTCGTGTCGATATGAATGTAAATTTAGTCTTTCTCTTATGTTATAGTTCCAATAATTAAAATTCCTTATGGCTTACCTTGTTATGCATTTACAGCGGAGTACGTTACTGCAATATCCTCCATCTAGTCACAGCACTCTAGTATTATAGTATCGTTTTACATAGAGACAAAGCTTCTCCAAGTGTCAACAATGGTTCGCCTCGACAGTAACCGTCTTATCTTACTTTCAACTGCCAACGATCGACTTATCAAGTGCATCTTTTAACACTAATACCTCATTTCTTATGATGACGAAAGCTTTTGTGTAGCAAATAAACAGAGGTATCCCTCCACAGCACGATTCCAGGAGAAAAATCAGCAGTCTTCAAGCCAATTCTTTGCTCGTTTACAGTTTGAAAATTAAGCGGGCTTTGATGTATTGGCACATTTGATTGGCTACTTCAGTACAAAATGGCGGACAGTGGACAAAGATAACAGACAGTTGAACTTACACTTCCACAGCTTACTGACTTGCTAATGACACTGTTGTCATTTTGACTCTTAAGTGCCGTAGCAACCGGGAGGTAAGGGGCTGAAGCCCCTTCAATAATTTTCAAAGTGAAAGAATTAACGCCACAAAAATGAAAATCATTCTCATTGTTAAAGTTAATGACTTAGCAGCAGAACACTAAGACATCGTCAAAACATTTTTGCGCCAAAACACACCTAAGGAGATCTATTAAGGAATTTACTTTGAAGCTTGTGACTGTCATTAATGCTTTTTGAGAACTTTTGATCGACCTGATTTGAAACTCGATGTTGCTATGCAAGAACGTCTGCTGAAAGTTATTTGTGGTAACACCGACCGAGAGGAGCTAAGTGTTGTGCTAAGTATGTATGGTGACGATTTGGGTGAGTATAGCCTTTAGACTCAGCCTTTTCTATTCTACCTTCGGCAGCAGCTAAGACCCCAGGCATAGATATTAGTCATCAGTGGCGGCCTGGGCTTTTTTCTTCAGGAGGGACCGACAGAGAAATGGCTCCCCTTGATGAAAAACATAGTTGTGATGCTTAAGAGGAAATTGGCAGCCTGGCAATTTTCTTACGACCTTTATATGTTAACATTGTTTGGGATAGGAAAACTAATCTCCACATGGGCATAATATGCTGAACCAGACATTAAAAAGAAAATAGACAGAAATTGACTATCATTTCTGGCTACATTAGCTTCCACGATAAGAGATATGTTATACGAAGCAGACTAATGACATCTTTAACGTCACGTCTGGATCTCCTGTACAACATACCATTAATCATTGGGTTATCACTGTAAAACTGCATTTACTGCATAAGCACAACTAAACTTGACAGAAGACAACAATATGTAACAGCAGTAGAGCTAAGGGGGACAGCCTGCAATGGTATACACCCGACACAGCATTGGGTAAACGACTATCAACCTGGAATCTGGGCGACAGATGATGGCAAGCGCATCACCAGCGAAGGAAGGTGGCCTTGCTTCACACGCTCTCATCCACTGCCTCAACTCTGCCTTTCACCACTTTATCAGCACTTACGATCCTCGCCACTCTGATTTGTGCACAATCTTCATCAATGAAATCGTTAGCTTGGGAATAGACATGACCACTAGCATCATTATCATTATCATCAATATCTATGTCACCTTCATCGTAGAAGACCAGACTAATCTTCTTGAATGTCTTGAATAGTTAAATAGCTCGTCACCGCATCTCTAACAGTCCAACTTGTATATCTGTCAAAAGCAATACAGAGCCCTCTGAAGATCACAATATCTTGTACTGAGCAAAACTCACTTGGAGCAAAGAATGAAAAATGTCTATTCCCTATCAAAGCGCCCTTGTATGTCTTGAAAATGGCACCCTTGGAAACTTTAACTTGGCACATTGTGGTGGATTATAGTAGGTTAGTACAGCGCTACAAAACTGCTTCTAATTCAAAACTTTGGTGCCCCTTCAATAGTCAGCTGGGTGCCACGGCCCCCTGCCCAGGCCTCCAGGGATAGTCGTATTGACATACATGGCATGCTAAAAATTTTCAGGTCCTTTACTTCAGCGCAAAAGTCTAGTTAAACTGTTCATTACATTTTTCGGGTCTCAAGAGAGTCAAGACATATTTGCGATGGACAATGACCGACACTCAATTAAATTAACTGATAGTCTTAAACATGCAGGCAAAATGACTGATCAAATTAGACTCATTGCAGCGACAAATCGTTTTGTCGCAGAGAATGATGCTCGAAAGCGACTTTTTGGAAAGTTCAACAAGGTTGATTTGTAAAACCACCAATTAAATTACCAATAGTGAATATTAATAAGCGATATGCACAATTTAGACCAACACTGATCTGAAGTACCACCCCTTTCTGTCATTACTACAGAACATATTTTGTCAATGTGCAAATTTAATTCATTTCATTTTTTGCTCAATTATTGTCAATAGTCAGTAGCCTGTTATTAGTATTTGTAAGCAGAGATTTTCAATACGTTGAATTTTGATAGTCCTCCTACCCTGGGTCACATATATTGCTACAAAATATCTAAGTTTTGAGAATGACCATTTTATGTCTTCTTAGTAATTTTAAGAACTCATTGTAATGCTTGATTGCATTGGGGTGGGAAAAAGCAGATAGTTTTACACTCTCTAAGGCGACAGGTGGAGGAGATGGAGTTCGACATTTTTAGCACACCCCCCTCCAATTTTTTGCTTGATACGGCATTACTATTAGGTATTAACATAACGAGATTTTGGTATTCTCAATTAAACAATTCAGTCAAGACAACACCATTGACTAGTTAAGGATTTGTTAATAGTAAAGGCTGGAGTAGCCGTAGCCAATAATTTTCTTTGCCGCCTTTAAAATTTGCGACATTGCGCTAAAACGTTCTTAAAAATTTTTCGTCTGACACTCTTTGGAGTGTGAGTCGTTAGAAATTTGTATTTATTTATTTATTTATTTATTTATTTATTTATTTATTCCTGAATCGTGAAAAAGAAAAGTATAGATATATGGTGACCCCTTTAAGAAAAACATGGATCGAATCAATCTAATCATTAACAAGGTAGATAAGAGACAAAGAGAAAAGTCAAAGCATTATTGGAAGGTCCAAGCGAAAAAGCGAACTCTTTCCGCCTACAAAGCCCTGATTTTCTTGTTTTAATGTAGACAGATTCCATTATGGAAGGACGATCTAGGTAGGCCAATTATCCGAAAATTTTCGTCCTTCTACATTTTTGCTCGTCCTAAATTATCTAGTAAATGTTAACCTGTATCAGAATCGAATATTTTGGTAGTCATTTTGGCATTGCAACCTTTGGAATTGATGCTTGGTGTACACTGGCTGGAACATGTTGTTAGATCCTGTCACCCAACCTTTGAGAAAGGCGACCTACATGCCGAGCTTCACATCTGCACAGATATACACCTTTGATGCTTCTTTAACGAATTTGAGACAGCTGCTACACATAGTTGGTGGGCCTGAGCAAAGTCGATTTCTCCTACGAAAATGTATGGAATTTTAGGCCATGTTTTGGACGCAGCATCAGCTAATATTCTTACATCTAGTCCCAGACAGATGATAAAACAAACAATTCCTTAACATCGGTAGCTTCGTGCACGTAAATTGAATAACAATCTGAGTTACAGCTGATAAGTGACGTCTTTTTGATGCATAAAGTAATCAGAATTCCGGCAATGATTCTCAGTGCGACAGCCATCTTGAACTCGTCATAAAATGCCTTTACTGTAAATAATTTTTGACGGCTGTAATCACGTATGGTGTGGCTGATAAATTAAAGTGATCAGTGCTCCTAGAGATACTGAAAATGTACAAATGCGACTCTAGGGGAAACTATATGAGAAATGAATTCCTGTGGCTGCCAAGGCATAAATATGTCAGATGGCAATGAGGATGAGACGCACGTGTTGTGGAAAAGAAGTGATGCTTCGATTCAATCTAACTGTGATAAAATTACAGATAACAGATAGTATCACTGATGGAGGACGGGCCCCGAATTATCTGATAAAATGTACGTTTATTTGATTTAAGACTACTCTTTATACCATTTGAGTCTAAAAGGGATTGGCTACCACAGGATGTGTTTATATCATTTAAATATTGTGACGATCCTTTAGCATATGGATCAGCTTCGCTTTATTCGACGTCCGAAGCAACTGCCTGCAAGAAGTAAAGAGCTCATAGCTTGGTTGATTGACGTTTGTCAGTAACAGAGAAACTCAAGACATCAAGAACGTCGAAGTCAATTTAGCTTTTCATATTCTTTACATTTCAAAGGGTTGAACTCTTCACTTTTCGTACGTGTTTTCTTATAGTGTAAACCTCTAAAATGCATTCTCTAAAATGAAATATTTAGGGTCAACTTTTCTGCTTCATGTCTGCCAAATCGAAGAGAAGATCGTCAACTTTCAGTCTACCTATTAAGGCCACCATGGTCAGACGTGTAAGCTAAGGGCAAATATTTTTTTCTGTCATATTTTCAACCGTTTGTAATTAAACTTTATAGCCCATGGCATATATAAACATAAGGTGACAACTAATGATGATTCGCTTAATCTCTGCTTCAAGCCAGTCAAAGATCCTAAGGCTTGTGCAACTCACTATGAATCTCTGAAATCTTGTTTATGTATCGATGTCACACTACAAAACACGTTGAAAGCCTTGGGAAGGGAAATATTTAATGTCTGAGGATATACTAGTCCGTCACTTCACTCGCCACGAAGACAGCATTGCTTTAACACTGGTTGCATGAAATCTCAAGTGTTGTCCAACACTAAAGGATAAAGAAGATATTTTAGGAAGACGGTCTGATTATGTAGAGAAACTCTTTGAAGACGGAAGAGGAAAGAGACATTAAAGAGAAGTATGGAAGTGCCTTCAATTTTGCAATATGAGCGTAGAAACGCCATTAAGAAAACCTTGTATGCTAACGCGACAAACCCGGATAATATCCAATGGAAGTACTTCTACAAAGTTCCTATACTCAGAGGCATTGTGGTCAGGCGGGTCGTCCAGAGATTGACTGGTGGTCCCGTTTTAACATGACTTTTATAAAATTTATGATAATGTTGGATGTGGCAAAAGTTTTATTTGAATTACCTCTCTTTTAAAGTAGACTTCGCAGTTGAAGTGAGACGCCAGGAGTGGACAATTTCACACGAGACCTTATGATTGACTTGTATTTAATTAAAAGTTGTTAATCAGGGTCAAGAAAAAGACGGCCTGCTTGTTTCAGTAAGCTGACATAAAACACTGGAGGACCATCACATTATTTGAATTTGGAGTAACAAATTGAAGCTTTGCCTGACAATGAATTGTGGGATACTCGAGGTAAAAAGCATCAGAATCAGACGTAAACAAACAGGGATATTTTTTATTGCTGTAATTAAGCCTTACACTAGGGATAAAAATCAGTGATAAAAGAATATAGTTCTTCAACCTTAGCAGCTGAATACGTTTGCTAAAACATTCAAGATTATTTGTTGATTTAGCCGCACGACAAGCTCCCAAAGTTGCTATTTTTTGATTTTAAGGATTTTTACGGTCTCAATATTGTCTCACAGAAGAGTATAAACAAAGGTGGACTACTATTTGGAAATGTGGTTAAATACGTTATACAATATCTACGATGATTATGAAAATTAGTGTACCAAAGGGAAATTGATAGCATATACCTGTCTTTAAGATTTTGTCTTCAGTGAAGTCTTCCGTATTCTGTGAGAGACATTTAAGGTTTAAATGTAGGACTATTTCGCCTTTTTACCTTCTTTCAATATTTTCGTTTCAGTTAAGGTATGTAGCTCTTCAAAGATGACATATTCAGCATTTTGCATTCGTGTGGTCAAGTTTGCTTCTTCCCTATAGCCATTTTTCGTGGCCAGTCATTTTAACGTAACTCCGTATCTGTACATAGTAGAAATTGGTTTAAGACAGTCATTAGAAAAGTAATCACTTATATTTTTGATAAAATATCACAAGCATTGCAGATGTCTATCCTAAAGCAATTTAATGTTTGAAGTTGAAGAAATTCGCTTGAGAGAGCAGCAAGAAAAGAAGCCAAAAATTTGCTGGATTCATTTTGCAATTTTAAAAATACCTTGATGGCATTTGCGTTTTTGAGAGTCTTTAATATTACAATGTCCCTTTTTCTTGCAAATAAACGTCCTGGATATGTTGCAAGCATTGAGAATGGTGGAGTCAGTTGAATCTCAAATTCAGAGGGTATCAAAAGCATGCACAAAAAAGCAGATTTCTGTAAATTCAACGATTTTAAAATTAAGAAGTTGCCAGTTAAGGGTAGGATCCAAGACCCGATGTGTTCCTTTCGAATCAGCACATATGTTATTATGTACTCTGTTTTAGGGAATATGAACCGTTTACTGTTTACTGGACGTGACGAAAACGCAATAAAAATTTCTTAAATGTGGCAGGTATAGAAAGACCATTTATCAAAAGATGTATCTAGAAGTTGTGAGACATCCTTTCAGTCACAAGACAATCGAATTGATAGGACTGATTTAAAATATTGACTGCAGAAGAGAAAATTGCCGTGAAATGCTAACGTTTCTAAACATCATAAGTATATGGGCACAAAACGGCTCTTGAGTAAAGAGAAATTCGTCAAAATGGCTAAAAATCGTGAAGATTTCAATTATTTGATCACAAATGTTATCCCCAGACAACATGACCATGATGTTATCCTTGATCATAAATGAATTTGTATCTGATTATTCCTGATAAGATTGTTATTCTGCACCTGTGCATTGTAAAGTCAGTGTTTGTCAAGGCACTTGAAACTCCACAAAATTACCATATCCTTAGACCAGTGGCAGCATCTAAGGATATCATAGTGGGTGTAATAGATGATAAATCATGCTAGGCCCTTGGGCATACCTTTGGTCTCCTTCTTGTATATATTTATATAATACATTGTGTAAAAAATTTATATATTTTTATAAGACAAACTGTGAGTCAAAATTACTGCTTACTGCTAGTCAAGCCTATCTGTACCTTATCCTTTAGAGACGGTTAATAGTTTTGCAGCTTTTACTAAGGTATCTGTAATCACAATAAGTAACCTTTTCAACCGGAGCTACTTTTTTGCATTATGATTTTGAAAGCCGAAAACGTTTGTAATGAAACAGAAAACTGTTGTAGCTGTGTTGGATTTTCCAGTAGGAAGTATTCAACGAACGTCTTAAAATAATATTGTCATATCCAGTAATTGTCACAAGTTTGTAGTTTATGTGGAAACTTTCAAAGATCACGCGGGGAAATAATCTTTATTTCGCAGTTTTTTAGTTGCAATCAGATCCAACGACACCATACTACCTACAGTAGCAAGGTGGTAATGACCTTCTTTTTTGACAAACGTATATCATATTGGTTACAAAATTAAGACGTTCTCTCTATTAGATAATGGATGCATCTGTAAAGTCAAATTTTTGTTTCCTCTTAAATCACATTTCATCTTTTAGTTTACATATGGTATGCAAAATCTTACAAATTTTATCAAATCCTGATAATTGCCGATGTCCAAAAAGCTTTATACCTATGAAGGCGCAAATTACGTTTATAATGATATGGATGTTTACTTTCTTGTAAGACAATTTTTTTCATGTTCTGGACCAATTAAGCGTATTTGTTTCACTGTTCAATAGCGTTCCCTCCACCATGGCAAGTCAAACATACTCTGACACCGTGTACATTTTGTTTAGCTGTGCAGTATTCTGAAGCATAACAATAAGGCGAGTACGCGGGAGGCCTCTTCAAGTGCTATACTTCTGTTCTAGCTGCAATAGCATTTCCATTTATTAATGTCGTATTGCTAACCTAACACTACAAAAGGATAAAAGTAATCGGAATTGAACATGATTGGCAAAAAGACGTGACAGAAGGCTACACTAAGTACATTCCGTATGGTCGGAAAGAAATCTAAATGTACTCAATGGCACACATGTTAAAACGCATCGTTGTATTGTCAGGAAGTGTCCCTTATATTTGCTTTTGTGGATTCAGTTGACTGAAATCAACTTCAGTTAGGCAACGCTTTCTCTTTACGAAGTATTTCCGGCTGAATACGTTTGAATAAATACATCACAGTCATATTAACTCGACTTTATAAGACAATAATACTGATAGCAACATGGACTGTTATAGCTTAGAGACAGAAATATAAGATTGTACTTATACTAATAAGCCAGTAATTTCGTCAGCTAATATCTAATCCGCATATCAAAGTAATCCAGACAAGGAACTGTTCTGACTCTCGAGTTTTGCATATGTTTAATCAAACATGTGAGTTTTAAAGCTTTATCAGCTACGGTTTTGTAAATGCGTTAGCAAAGACTTTATGGACGCCTTTCTAGTGGTTGTGTTGATACATTTTGCCCTAAAGCTTTATAAGTGTGAGTTGTGCTGCGCATTTTTTCGTTATCTAGATCGTGTCAAGAGCCATTTTTGTTGCATGGGTAATCTTCTAAACGTAACCGTCTTTCAACTTAAGCCTTTCAAATTATTGGAAATGTGCTAATAGTGTTGAGGTAAGAGGATTTCGATAGCAACACGCTTTATGCTTTCCGATGCCCATGCCTCTTCCTGAAGCTGTTGACATTTATTATTTAAGAAGATCCTCACGGCGATTGAAGTACTGGTATTACCATAGATGATGCTAGGTAAAGAGGTATATTTTAGTTCAAAGACTGACAAGAAAAAGCCTAGATTGCTTTTGTTAAGTTAGGCCAACTGCCAATATCTCATAGCAGTTTAATTCATAATACCTTGCATAGCCTTTATTGCAGAAAATGCCATAGACCGTCAACGACGTTTATTTTTATCGTTAGACCTATGAAAGTTGTTTTTCCTCATATTAGCAATCTCTGGATAGTCAACATAACTTGTAGAGGGAAAAAAGGACAGGAGGTAGTGATATACATACACAAACGAATTGTTGATTCCAAACTTGACCTTTACAAGTTTCAAGAATAAAAATCAACGCCTCTTCACGACTGACGGCAGATCTAGGTAAAGGTACTTCGTTTTTAGCTAGTGTTAGTATGTACGTTACCTTACTTTACCGATGTGCCCCGATCACTTGGATTTTGGCAAACATGAATGACTATCTGCCTCCATCACCATCAGTCACTTGCAAAAATTCTACCGTTCGTAGGTATTCACCTACTACTTCTGTATCACCATCCATAAGTTTTTCTGTCTGTCTTCCTCATACGATATTCCCTTCCAACATTCCACTTAACACCACAGTCTCTGTTTCTCGCTTTCTCATCACATGTCTCAAAAATCCCATTTGACGTCTTATTATTGTCATCAGTTTCCTCTCTTTATCCACTTGTCTCAACGCGTCAACATACGTTCTGCGCGCTGTCCATGGTATCATCAAAATCCAGTTGCTTCCATTTCTCTTTTATCTTCTTGTTTATTGTCCAAGTCTAACAACCATACAATATTTTTAACTATCAAATGTTTTTATTGCTCTTCTTCTAACTCCTAATTTTGTATTTGTCAAATATAATCTCATCAGATTGAATGCTATGTATGAGGATATTAACCTAATGCCTCCACATCTGTTCGTGGCAACAGAAGACAATAAAAAAGGAATGCATCTCTGTCTACAAAACAGTAAAATATTTCAATCAACAGTATTTACATGACCTTACGTCTTAAGAATTCTCCCATTTTCCTACTCTACCTGACAACACCCCGTACATTCATAGAGTCAAAATATCCCCTTATCACCTTCAACATTATACTGAATTAGGTGCATTGGACTAATTCAAAACTGAGATAATTGCCATGTTACTAACATAAATGAAAATGCTACAAACATCAATTTTGGCACTTAAACTGCTTTATTCACTGAAAAGTTTTCATATATCATCAGGTTCATAAAATATGCGCACTTTATCATTATGTGTTATTAAGTTTTCATACCCCTTAGAAAAATTCCTCTGCCCTGATACCCGGTATTCAAATTGAAAGTGCCACAGCTAAGGTGATGCTTGTATTTGATATTTATCACCGCTGCAGTGGGTCTCATTAATTTGTTAATATATTATAGACCTCACTGGGATCCATGGTTATTGTTCCGAACTCTAGTCTTGAAATG
Organism: Chironex yamaguchii; assembly: GCA_024741275.1. NCBI lineage: Eukaryota > Metazoa > Cnidaria > Cubozoa > Chirodropida > Chirodropidae > Chironex > Chironex yamaguchii. The sequence continues at coordinate 28,146 of JANTCA010078380.1, forward strand.
TTACTTGCAAGCATCGTATTGGTAGAGTAATCTCCAACCGTCATTGCTACTTTCACTCGTTAGCAAATGCAACCTTTAAGTTACAGTTGCTTTATTTCAGCAACCAAATAATGACAAGACAACTTGAAGACATCTAAGATTGGGATATTATAATCTCATTGACTATATTATTGTATGAAAAGGAAACAGGAAAGATTGGTTATTTTCTATTACTCGTTCTATAGGAATTGATCAACGCTAGACATACCATTCATTCGTGTGTCTGTCTGGTTATAAGGAAGACTGTCCAAAACGATCGTGTCTCATACATCAAGAACGTCAATGTTTCACAAAGTCGAGGTATTGGAATCAGTCCCAACGATCAGCTATTGAATCCCTTGATAATCTTCCAAGTATTAATGAAGTTTAGAAAGAAAGAGCACAATTTCAAATGCAAGGCACCTAGCGAAGGTGATTCACCGGCAGTAATATATAAACATGGCACCAACTTGCACTTCTATAACTTAATAGAGGTTTACAGAGATAACTGGGAAATGGCATGTACTGGAAAAGTATCATAATCCTATCTAAATAAACACAAAGGTCTTTAGTGTGGCTGGTAATAATAGAGGTATCTCTCTACTTTCCGTAGCTGTCAACCTACTTACACAAATGATAATGAATAAAGAAGATGATGCTATTCTTAACTCATTTTTACCAGAAAAGCGATGTGATTTTTAATCTGGTATCGGAACGGTTGATATGACACACTCTCTTTCTCTCTCTCTTTAGCAAATACAAGAACGCTACAAAGGATAACAATAAATTGTCTATTGTATTTGTTGATTTTACTAAAGTATTAGATAATGTGTAAAAGTTGCTGCTTGGAAGGACTTACGTAACTTTTAGATAACGAGAAAATTTCGGAATGTGATCACATCATATCATCTAGGAATAAAAGCTTATCTGCGTTTTGTCATTGAACACCTTGATTCCTTTGAAGAAACGACTTGAAGAACGCAAACATGCTTACCTGCACACTTTTTTGCCCACTATTAATCGTAACGTTTGAAATGGATTTTAAGAGCCTTATTGCTAGTAGAGCTGTTGAGTTTTTTGAACAAGAGTAGTTTTCAATAGTCAGCAACGCTTCAGTGCTAGAACGTTGACCAAACTAGGGTTTGCTAACGTCGTACGCTATCCAGACCGCGTCTGCGTGATATTCGCTGAAAGAAGCTCAAGTGACAAATTGACTACTTTTGGGCGTTGTCACAATCATTATAAAAAAGTCAGGCTGCTTTACCCAGCATAGCACTCCTCTCAGGCTGTCAATGTCCCAAAATTTTTTATTGAGGTCAGGCTATACAAACTGTGAACATTGCCTGGTACTTAGGATGCACAGTAACTGATGATGGTAGGCTAAGTTTCAAGGAATAATCAGCAAACCTAGCGCAGGCTTTTTGTACTCTGTATCACCATTTCTGGACCTTAAACGATGCCTTACTCAAAGTAATTGTAATAAACCTATAGTTCTCATATCTATTGCCCATGGAGCAGCGTCGTGGACATCACATCAAATTCATATGGGACATGTATGACGTCGGCAAAGAGAGAGGAGGGAGCACAACGAATTTGAGATCTTTCAGATGTTGTGAGAGGGAGTAGGGGGCTACTGTAGTTTTAGATTTCCCGTATCTATACTCGGTTCTTTCATACAACAGCTACTGTCCTTTTGTGAGGACAAAGGTGCCCAAACGCGTCTGTAAAAAGCGTGATATTTATTACACAATTATTACAGTGCTAAACCGATACAACAAAGTTCGCAGTGGAACCGCGGACCAAGACTCTAGCAACGGAAAAAGTCAAGCAAACCAATGATGAACATAAGATCAAAAGGGGGCACCATTAATCAGCATATTTGAGATAATTCATAACAGTGCGTTTGTAGAAGTTGTGGACGAGAAAGATTTTGATGACTAACTTAAAGTGGTATAAGTAATGAAAGTTTTGAACTACATATTTACTTCTTTCGCGAATCAGATACTTTGATTGGTCGTTGTATTTGTAGTTTGGAGACGGGGTTCATGCAAAATATAGACGTTTTGATAGTGAGAAGTTAATGAATACAAGGCAGATTCCGTTAAGGGGAGAGGGCAAAAGTTACGATTTTTTTAAACGTCATAAGTGTAGGGTCCCTATGTAAGCGCTTGACGAATTCCACATGATCTGCTTCCGGGAGATGTTAGGAATCAAAGTCGGTGAAAAATTAAGGACCAGCAGCATATGATATCATCATAAAACATATGATATTTATTCAATCAAATACTTACTTTGATTTGTAGTTTGTATTGATGCTTAACATCTCCTCTAAGGTTTTTCTTAGGTCAGCTTAAGTAAGAGTAGCCCCAACTCTAGAAGTAGTTCTCTCCTTTCTTATAAGGATAAGGTGAAAGAAAATCTAACACATACACATTGAAATCTTAAAACTGATGTTTGGTAAATTTGGCGTAAGGATCAACAACAATGGTGCGAATGCTTTCTAATGATAAAAAGCATTTGAGTTAAAATGCAGTATTGTCAACAAATCTCAAGCATAAACGCAACCTACCTGAACGAGATCCGTCAACAGCACATTACTGCAGACGCTGCAATTTTGGTGCTCGCAGTAAACGAACTCGCGTACATCGTAAATAAATGGGACAATCGTGTTTTTGAACATCAAATGTTACCAACTGCTAGTTTCCGAAAAGTGCATACAAGACAGTTTCGGAATAAGGAGTTATGGAAATCAGTGCCTATAGAGATTTATTGAATTTTTTGTTCTACGTCATTTCCCCTGTTCCAGTGTTATACCCATATGCGAAATCTATAGAGCTTAATACCTTAAAAGCATGCACGTTTGTTTTAGTCAATTCATTCGCAGCGTGAATATAGGTGAAAACCGTATGTATATTTTAGGATATAGGAAAATATGAGTAGGATCAAAGCTGACATCAGTAGGTGGAGTAAGTAAAAATCTCCCGCGCAGCAAGGAGAAACGATAAGTCGAGCGCAGAAACACTATTCAGAGATGACAATTCGGGTCGGCAGATAATTAGTAATTTTTTCTTTCAGGCATAGGCTGCAACTTTTGCTGGAGGTGTTGTAGACAAATTGCGAAGAAACTTTCCGTCAAGATATAGGGGGGCTAATTTCGTGGTCTTTAAAGGTCCATGTGTGTACTAAGTTCAGTGGAGTTTCTGTCATGTTTATTTGAATGATGCTGTATGGTTCCTGTACCTTGCCTTGAAGCCGTCAAGGCTGTAAGTTTGATGAATATTTTGGTAGTGTTGTTGTCCGTATGTGTGACAGTGTCTTCGTAAATTAATGATGACTATCAACTGTATCTATTTAGTGGGCATGTGCTTTTTTTGTTAGCAGTTGCAATTTTTGTGGACTATGATGTCATCGGTGTAGCTTCTTGGCTAATGATCCATTTGATTCTGTTCATACAGTTGATTTTGATGGCCTTGCAGTTTAAGAGTTTTGTTAGGTTGTGTTCTTTGGGAAAGTGCTTATCTATCAAGGCAAGACGCTTGCGTCTAATATTAACATTGTCATTACTGTTAAATATTGGGTGGTACTGTTATGTATTCATAAAATGTAGTGTCTGTACCTGTTATGAAATATATTTATAAAAGAGTGAAAATGTCTCGACAGTTAAAAGTTGGAATTTTGATCCTATCTTTTAATCTTTCTTACTATAACGACGGAAGAAAAAGAATGAGAAACAGAGAAACACAAGCACAGCCAAGCAAGCCAAGACTTAGCAAGACAGGAAACACGAGACTGTATCTGAATCACGATACCGAAGCAGAGGAGACAGAAAACCAGACAGATTAATTAATGAATACGAAGTTGAAAATTGAATTAATAATAATGAAAGGCACAAATTTCCTCAATGGAACTTTTTCAGTTTGGAAAGGGGAGAAGTTGTTTTCATGCTTTTTTACCTAATTTTAATTAACCTATTGTGTTTAAATCTATTATCCTTAAGACTATTGTGTCTAACTAGTAAAGAAAATTATTACTTAACTGAATAATGCAATAATTCTTCAAGATCTTTAGGGAGACATACTCACTCGTGCCAAATCCCGTGCTCTCACCCTTACCAGGGCTGATGCCATGGCCCCTAACAGACTACGAACTAACTCACGCATCCCACTAGTTATAACTTCTTAACCATAATCTCCTTAACCATCAAGTCACAGACACGCTACCTGGCACACACTCATACCATGGACCACGTTGTAAAATGTGCCCTTTCACATGCACTGCATCATCTATCACAGGACCACTTTCTGCATTCACCTCAACTATCAAATATCGATGTACCACAACGAACGTAGTGTACATCATCAAGTGCACTAAATGTGACGTTTACGTGTGTACGTACGTGAAACGAAGTGCTCACTTTCTGAGCGGTACCCTGAACACATGGGTGACATACGCCACCATCGTGATACACCCATAGAATCACATTTGGGCATAACAAACCACGATGTCACAACCGACCTAAAGTGCACTTTCATTCGTCACAACAGTAAAGACCACCATCATAGTCTCACCACTGAGAAACGCCTAGTCTATCTTGTTGCAGTCCTTTGTCTCTATTCCAATTATTTTCTCCTATGCTCGCTTGGTCCCATTGCTCCCTCTTTATATATATCACCTAGGCTATCTGTCGCATGACTAAGGCCTTTTAGGTCGAAAACTCGCCGACGGATCGCTATCTTCTTCAAACATGCAGTAAAGCTACAAATTTATTTTACTTTATAGTCACAGGCTATCCCTACGGCACTACAATTTTGTGAAGACATTTAAGTACTACATTGATGTATTTAAGTAGAGGTAAAGGGCCAAATTGTCAATTTGTGTAAAACATGTGTTAGAAGAATATTACTTGTACCAAAGTATGTTGTTTTGTTGCCTATTCGTTCACTGGTTGATTTTTGCATTTGATTTTTGGTACAGATTATCTACTTGTATCCACCATTGTCAAGCGTGTTTTGCCATTTAAGGGGTAGCTTGATCAAAGGATGCTTTGTCCAATAAAGTAGACGACAGTTGTTTGTTAATACCTACGGATATATTGCCAGATCGTTGTCGAGTTTGTTGCTTTGTTGTTCGCCAATAGTTACTCTGTATCGTTTGATGTGTTTGGTGCCGCTATGCATGCTTAAACCGGAAATTGTCCATCACAAGTTTGGCCTTAGTTACTAGGTACTCAAATTTTCGTCACGAATTGAGGCTGCCCTCAAAACTTTGATATCAATTTCTATGAAATTATTAGCAAGACTGTTCATTTAAAATTGCGTATACATGGTATTAATCAATCTGCATCAGTATATGCATATTGTGCGTTTATCGAAAACTTTTCTATTGTGTGCAATATTTGAAAATGTTAAACCCGCAGAGTTTGTTAAATTTCAACTAGGCACTTTAAGGAACTTTTACCGTGAGAAAAGCTTCGTTAGGTGCTATTTTCTAAACACATTTTGTCATCTAGGACTGCTGTGAAGAGCTTTCTCCGCCAAGCAACATGGATTCTAGAGTTAGAACTTTTTTTACATCTAGCCTATGTATGTAATAATTTTAGAAAAAGGGCTTCAAAAAACATTTTAGGCTATGCTGCTATAAAGAACAACCATGCCACTGTCAATCAAAATGGCAAAATGGAAGAAGTGGTAGTGGAGCTTACACATATACCAAAACTGGCATGCAAGTTAAAGAAACAGAAAAGCTTTGCAGTTGGGCGCGGACTTTTAACAAGGATACTGATGATTGTTGCGCAGTTCTTTTAGATTAAGAGAGCAACGGAAGGTTTGATACGACGGTAGAATAAGCTGAAATAGATCGAACTCGTACAGAAACAGTCAACTTTAGCAAATTTGGTCTGATTAAACCTGTGGACAAGAGTTGAGATGTAACTGGATTAGATGTAATATCACTAGTGAGTGATAAAGTTGTTCATATTGAGGTTATTGATGTTCGAGTAATTGCAGAAATTAGAAACGAGCATTTAGAGATCGTAAAAAGTACAATTATTCACACTTGAACGTGATTTGGTTAAGTGATTGCAGTCATAGACAGGAAATGTTTAGGATAGATCATCTAATAGGTATCGAATATTTGAGCGGAGTCCAGAATGGGAGCCTGGCGACCCAGTGCCCATGACAGAGTATTGGTTTTGGTCCTGTCAGTCTCTCTTAAAGGTAGTGCTGGAAACGTTCAATAATTTTCAATAGTGTGTACTATTTAGTAGAGCTTTCTTGAAAGAAGGACATCCTCTATTGCCTGTCAATTGTGAGAATAGTCTCAGAAAGGGTAAATTGATTGATTTATGAATCCTCGAGAAATTATCAGGACCTATGATAATGTAATCAAGTAACAGATAGAAGCATGAGCTACAGAGGAATTTGCTGATGCAAACTCAGTTGGGAAGGTGCATCAAGTACCACATCATGCTGTTGTAAGATATTATGCTCAATTTACAAAGGTCAGAGTAGTAAACAATCCATCTTTAAAAGAAGGTAAGCATGGTGTGAGCTGAAATGAATGCCGTTGTGCTGGTCAGCTATTGATTCAGTTGTTGCTAATCTGTAGTTTGGCTTGATCTGAAGTTTGCCTTTACAGAAAGGATAGCTTTAGTTGCTGACGTGCAAAAGGTGTTTTTAAATATTGAATTTGCAGGAAACAATTTTTGCAGGAGATAACTTAAGTTTTCTGTCGGTCTGAAAATGGACTGATATAGGGAACTACCAAAGGCCTTGGTATTGCTTTGGTGACTACAAATGACAAATTTGTATTTATCCTGGGGAAAACTTTACCCAAGGTAAGTCCCATCTTGATTTCTACCTAGCGAATGTGCTAGGAGGCTTGTCTTAACATGTTGGAATAGGATGTCCCTTTTAATGACTATTCAACAAAAACGTTGACTGCTTTGCTCCAAGACATCGGAGAAACACAAATTATTAAGGCCCCATGTTGCTTTGCACAGTGATTATAAAGAAATTATCTCTTGACAATTGCATGAATTTCGCGACCCCAGTCATTAAGTATATTGTGCAGTTATCTATGTATTTTACATAACTTATGATGAATTCACGGGTCTCACTAATTACATCCTGAACCAGGATGGTTCCTCTGTGATTAAAGTTTCCCTGTTTGGAATTGACAGGTACAAGTTTCTTGGCACTGTTAATGGCTTAGGTGAAGTCTACATTAAAGGACCAGTAAATTTTTGACAACTGATTTTGTGGATAGACATCATGACGACGCTGTAGTGAATTCCAAACAAACGTGAAGAAAAGCTGTTTGTGAGGTACAGGGTACATGAGATTCTTCAGTCATCATATAACGGAAGTTGGCATCTTTGTCCAGGTACGCAGAATGCTTCAGAGGTATGCCGCGAACAATGTTAAAAAGGGTGAATTGTGATTGAAGACGATTTCTATCATTAAATAAGGAGTTTGGCTTTTAGGAACTATTGCTCCAGACCCCCAAGAAGCGTAGTAGAGCTTAGGATATAAGTATTGCCAACAGGACAGGTTTGTCAGCCAAAAGAACTACTGAAACATCAGTGAGCTAACAAATTACAGTTGTAACGCAAGATTGTTTATATTAACATTATATGTATTGAGATTTGTTATTTATGCAAAAGTTTGGCTGCCTATGATGTCTGTACTAGTCGTAGCCTTACAGGCTTAGGAGTTCATGGATTGTAGAATCAGATTCTGCTTGTTACACTTGTTTGTTGCTTGATCTGGAGCACTACGTTGAAGGCGTGAGGTTTTTGGAAAATTCGGTGTACGTGTTGGAAAGCTATTGCTTACAATTGCACCATACATTTTTTCTGAGGCATTTTGTTGTACCTTGGTGGTGATTGCTTCCAGCTTTCAGAACAGATTTCCCGAAGCAGATTTGAGTCGAAACGTTAATAAAACATTTGTTTATTTAATGATGCAATATTTAAATTGTATTTAACAGTGTTAATCAAGTTCTTGAAGAATCATATA